>CAUYRT010039275.1:0-80135 GCA_963574885.1 Lepilemur ruficaudatus | reverse complement strand
TAGTTACTAGCAGCTACTGTTACAATAGTGAGATTGTCCTCATCCGGGTGAACTCAATCACGTGAGCCCTTAAACACAGAAGAGGAAAAGAGAGAGAAAGTTACAATCGAAGTGGGAGTAGGATTCGGCCCGTCCTGACGGGCTGGGGAAGGAGCAGGAGAAATGGATTCTGCCGGCGCCAGCGAGGTGGCAGGGGGATCTTGAAGCCCAGGTGAATTGCAGCCCCAGCTGACACACTGATTTCCGCCCAGTGAGGTCCCGGGCAGAGATCTAGCCTTGCCACGCTGGACTGAGCGCAGACACTGCGGGTCCTCAGATGTGCGTTGTGTCAGACACTAAAGCTGTGGTCATTCGCCGCAGCCGCCGGGGAAAATGGACGCATCCTCCTTGGACAGCTCCACCTGCCGGGTCCAGCCAGGGCGGAGGACCCGAGCAGTGGCTGGAGGTGGTGGACAGTGAACAGGCCCAGCCCCTGGGGAGGGAGGCTGGCACTGGCCAGGCAGAGTTACAGGGGCAAGGCCCCTCTGGAGGTGCTGAGTCGGGCACAGGTGCCAATCCCTCCAGACACAGGAGTGGGAGCCCGAGCAGATGCCCAGGCGAGGCGGGCAAGCCTCCTGGCAGGACGGGGCAGCTGCAGTTCCCTGGCCCGGCTGCACGGCCAGGAACAGAGACAGCAGGATGAGGACAGTGAAACTAGTTGCAAACAGTCCCACTGGCCAGGGGCGGGCAGGGCGGTGCCGCTGCAGGAGCCAGGCCTGGCGGGAGCCCGCAGAGAGCCTGCCTCCGACGGCTCTCGACTGCTGCTCGCGGGCATCCTGGCGGCAGCTGCACATAAAATGTGCACACACGGGCACCTGACTGCGTGTCGGGTCAAAGTCCAGCTGGCAGGGCCACAGGAGGGCCAGGGGTGGCCCTGCGTGGCCAGGTCGCCGAGTGGCCCAGACTAGCCTTGGAAAATGCAGAGACCGAGGAAGAATGAACAACCGCAGAAGACACAACTGGCTGCCGCCCTGCTCCCCGCTGGGCTGGGGACCCCCGGCTCTCGCCGAGGGCCCTTCCTCACAGGCCCTCTCTTTCTGTGAGTGCACGCCTGCTGTGGAAGACCTTGAAAATACAAACCCAGCACCACAGTCACCTGCAACCCTATCACCCGAAACAGCCACGACTCCTAATTTGATGTAGACTCTCCAGGACTTCATCCCGCGTGCCTGTCTGTACTTTTATAGTGCACAACGCAGATCACAGCGATTTAGAGTTCTGGTTTTCTACTTAACATTTACTTATCTCGGCCCCTTTCCTTGCACTAAATGCTCCTCCTTTCTCATCCAGATGCTTCCAGAGCTCCAGCCAGCAGAGTTCATGTCCAGAGCCCAGGCCTCCTCCCACAGGCTGACTTACTGGAAGATGCCAGGTCTTTCTTCCAAACTCCCTGCCCTGCAGGAAGTCTCACCCTGCAGACAAGCACAAAAGCTCATTTACAAAGTCTTAGGAAAAACCCAGCCTGCTCTGCAGCTCCTGGGACCTGCTGGTCCAACACCGGGTGGGTGGGCACTGCTTGCGGTCACCACGGCGTGGGCAGTGGCAGGCACAACACCCAGAGGAGGAGGCGGTCACCGCGGGCCAGGGTGCCAGGGTCCCTTTCTGAGTATACCCCCTGCCGGGTCACATCCAGGCATCACTGAAAACTAGTGCTGAGCTACTCCTGCCCTTGCTGAGTGGGACTGCCCTGCGTCCGTGCCCTTTTTGGGCTGATTTCATGGGACATTTTACAGCATGGACCACTGCTGAGTCCGGGTCAGCAGCAGCGGGCCCTCGGAAAGCATGTTTTTATATGATGCTTCCTTCAAATTTGATTTCCATTTGTCTAAAATGACCTACAATAAAATGAAAACGTGCTTCAGGAAGTCCTAAAATTGCTCACCCTCACGGCATTTCAGGTGGCCACAAATATCCACAGACCTTGTTACCTGAAGCCTGCATCCAGCGCTCGGCGTAAGTGCCCATAACAGTTAAACGACACGCAGACGCACCTGCACACCCAGGAGCAGAAGAGAGCGCCAAGTGTCACAAGATACGTTTGCCCAGAATTCTGTGTTTTAGACACACGAGGGCCAGGAGAGGACAAGAGTCTGCAAAGCCAAAGCCACGCTAGGTTGACAAAGGCTGAACATCCCTCCGAGGCCACATCTGTCCACTGATCGTCCCGCAGCCCGTGACCGGCACGTGCCGTCTGCACCAGCGTCTCCCTGGCTCTCTGCAGTCTGGGTCCTTGGCAGGGACGCTTGACATCGTCATTCCTGGGGATCTGTCTTCCCTACTGGCCCCACCTCAGCTCCTGTCCGCAGCCCGCCCCTGAGAAGCCCACTCTGCCCAGGCCCGGAGGGGAGACCCGCCCACAGGGTGCCTGCAAGGAGCACGGGACCCGCCCACAGGATCCCTGCAAGGAGCACGGGAGTAACAGGGGCAGCACTTGGCTTGGAGCCTTGTGCATAAGAAATACTCACTCCCCGTCTCCAAACTGTCACCCTCAGAGCTGCCAGCCCGGCCAGCCGTCAGGTGAGCCTCACAGCGGCCTCCACCGGCCTCCCTGCCTCCTCCCCTTCCCGGCAGCTGCCCCTCTTCCTAAAGCACCCATCCCAGCGCCCCCTCCCCCACTTCTGTGCCACCAGGCTGGGCTGCCACTCAGCTGGGCTCCACACCCGCCTCTGCCTCTCCCCCAGGGCTCTGCCCTGCCAACAGCCCTGAGCCCCTGCTGCGATGAGGGCAGTGAGGCTAAGTGCCCGGTTCCGTGGCCGCCCCGGTGCAGGTGCTCAAAAGACACTCACCGAATCCAGTCCGAGGCGCAGCATTTATATGCACTGACTGTGTTCTTGGAGAAATTTTACAACAAACCCAAGTCTCTGATGTCATGTTAATTTTAAAAGCTCTTCTGTTTGTATTACAGAAACACACCGGCTCGGGGAAGAGGTTCCTGCTCCAACACGAGAAACGTGTTACACGTGACGGAGGAAAACATGGTTTTGAGCCTCTAGGAAAACAAACCACATAATCACCAAGTACGAGAAGATTTGCTGACATTTTAGATGCAGAACAGAGAAATGAAAAAAGTGAAAAAAGTAGTTTAGGTGGGAAAACTAATTTGTGCCTATTGTAAATTTATAAGGCCCCCAGTATGCTGCCTCCCAGGCCGAGAGGACGCAGGGCCCTGGGTACCACCCGGGAAGGACCCCCGGGCCATGCCACAGGGGCAGAGGGCCTCAAATGGGAGCAGTAAATGCCATGCACCTTGGCACAGGGGTCACCAGAGGGAAGGGTCATGCTCCCTAGTGGGGCCTTGGGCAGACCTAAGCTCTGGACCCATGAGCAGGGCAGGAGCAGGACAGACCCCTCCCCATCTCTGGGTCCTTGGGAGACCCCAGGAGAAGGAGGAGGAGCCCCTAATATTCCCAGACCCCCCCATCTGCCAACCAGCAGGGTGATTGACAGCTAAACCAGAGTTAACTCAATTTAGAGAAATAAAGGAATGTGGCATGTCCCATACGCAGGAGGCCTAGAAAATTCTTAGTTGTTATATACGTGGCGAGGTCACAGAAAATTATAACTGTTCACAGGCATTTTCAAGCTGTTCCAACCATTAAACCACCCTCGCCTTGGAGATCGAAGCCACTTGTCTTCCCTTATGATCCTGGACGGGCAGCGTCCTTTCCGCGTAAGGGAAGTCAGCGAGGTGGGCTTGGGGGAGGAGGCCTTCCAGCCACAGTGCCGCCTCCCAAAGCTAACCCTGGAGTCCCTTCTATGGACTTTTAGGGTGGATGGAGTCGGGGGTCGGGCGGAACATAGCCTCAGGAGACCCTCCCCCGCAAGAGGCCCCCACCCCACTAGAAAGTGTGACATAGCCCCGGAGTCTGTCCCTGGGTGCCCGGTCTACTTGGCCTTAGCAGAGCTGCCCCCACCTCAGAGCACCCAGCACCGCCTCTTAGCCCTCAGCCCATTCTTATCTCTCCCCACCGCACCTGTTCTGAGAATCTGCATTTTTAAAGGCCCTGGAAGATGGTGGCCAAACCCAGCACGGCAGCCCCGTGGGGAAGGTCAGAGCTGAGGAGCCCCCGCCCACCTCCAGACTCTTCCCTCCTTCCCGTATCCGCTCCCACCCACCTTGGGGCTGGTCCCACCTAGAAGACCCACACGTCCTGCCCCCAGCACCGCTGACTCCCCAGGAAGGGACCCAGGATGGGGTTCCCATGGCCAGGACCCTGGAATGCTGCCAGCCTTTGTGCAGGAAGAAGGAAACTTCCTTCTTAGAGGGCAATCTCAGCTCAGCATCAAACAAACAGAAAATCACCATCAGCCTTTCAATGAAGGCTTCCGTCCCAAGGCTGCCTTCCCGTCTGGGTCTAAATAAATAACAAGGGCATTAATAGAAAACACAGCTATTTACCTTAAAGAATGTAATTTCAAGTCCCACAAAACAGTTGCTGGTGTTTCAGGCTTTGATGAGAAAACAGTAAGTTTATACCGAATTGTATTTTCAATATGCTAATTACGCCAATAAAAAGTAACTGTATTTGAGTTTCCTGATCTAATAATAAAAAAGATATGTTTGGCTGACTGTTTAAAGTGCTTGATGGAATATTTTACACGCTTTATTTGCATACCAAATAAATGCAAGACTGACATTTCAAGTTTTAGGAAACTACTCAGAATTCCACGGATGAAGAGCCGTATACAATGGCAAATGACACCCCCTATAATTAACTCCTGTTGTTTAGAAAACCGAGGCTATAAAAGTCTATTTAATCAAACTTCCCTCCCTGTGCTTTTTTAAAAAATTACACTCAGAAATCTATGCACTAAGATTCTCATTCCAACCATAGAAAGTGAGCTCATCTGAGTGAGTTCCGTAGGAGAATCACAGATTGAAAGACGACAATTAGCAAAACCGGATCGTAAAAACATCAGAGACCATTAGGTTTGATTAACGAGCCTGGCTTTTTACAAACCTGCCATTTCTAGACTCCGGGCTGGCTCCACGGTGCGCTGCCTGTAAACTGGTGGGAACATGAGGAGCCCAAACCACACACACCCGGCCGTATTTCACGTCTCCTGTGTCTCAGCCTAACCAAGCTTAGACGCACCATACGATAAATCTCATTTTGTTCCCTGACGCAGGACAGAAAACAGTGGTTCTAGTTAATGCGGCATAATGAATCACCCCCAAATTTAGGGGCTTATGACCACAGCAAGCTTTTGTGGTAACCTCTCGCGGTCCGGCAGTTGCCTGGGCTCAGCTGGGCGGTTTGCTGCAGGTCTCTCGGGGAGGTGCTCGCTCACACGTCTGTAGGGTGATGCTGCTGTCAGCCGGACCTCGGTGGGTGCCGTCCACCAGAGCACCCACACGCGGCCTCTCCGTGGCCGTCTGCACCCTCACGGCGTGAGAGCTGGGCTCCAAGAGCAAGCTTCCCGAGAGACACCGGCGGAAGCCACACCGCTTCCTGTGGCGTGGCCTCGAAAGTCCCAAAGCATCACCGTCCCTGGAGACACAGTCTCAGCCAGACTCCAGCGGAGAGGACAGAGACCCGCTCTCAAGGGGAGGCTCCACCCACGTCGTGAGAAGAGCGTGTGCGAGGGAGGCCTCCTGGCAGCCAAGTCGGAAAACACAGTCTGCCCGTAAACTCTGTTCTCTCCCGATTATACGCTGCCGCCTCCCCATCTCCAGCCCACACCGCTGTCCTCAGCCTCAGGCTACACGGCCGCCCTCGGTCCATCCCCTCGTGGGGACCCCACAGGCTGCTCCAGCCCCATTCATGTGTGTCGTGGGCTGAATCGTGTCCCTTCAAAATTCCCAAGTTGAAGTCCTAACCCCCAGGACCTCAGAGTGCGACTGCATTTGAAGAGAGGGTCTTTAAAAAGGTGATCAATGTCAGATGAGGCCATCGTGTGGCCAAATGTACCCGAAAGGATGCTGACCAGGGGGGCCTGGGAGGGGTACACAGATACTCTCTGTACTGTCTTTGCAACTTTTCTGTAAATATGTAGTTATTCCAAAACAAAAATTTATCTACAGAAACTAAAAAGCAGAGATCTCGACATGCTTGGGATGTCGTCCAAGGCTGGTTTTGTGGCCAGCGCTGCCACTCCCTTCAGAACAACCACCGAAGGGTAACGGGCAGGGTCTGCACTCACGCACCCAGCCCCGCCCAGCCCCGCCCTGAGCTCCACACAGGCACTGGTGCCACCACCATGAACCAAGCAGGCAGGTGGACTGGCTGTGGTGGGTTTTGTCGCAATCCGGTGCTTAAGTCAACTGGGTAAAAGAATGGTATTTTCTGGCAGCGCGCTGGGCTAGCCCGTTCTCCTGGATCTTTGCAAGTGGACGGCCAAGGTGTGGCTGGTTGCTTCCTGGGGGACGGGGCAGGGTGAAACCGTCCTTTCGTGCACAGTGAGATCGAGGTGATGTTGCAGTCACATAGGATACGAGACCCAGGGGACAGGTAGAATCAGAGCAAGTCGGAGACAATTATATAATTGGCACTCTAGTGTGTTTTTAAAAAGACATAAAATGCAAATTACCTGGTTGCAAATTACACTCTATTTATAAAATGCGTGACTTTGAGTGAGTCGCTCTAACTCTCAGGGGCGAAGCGACGACCTGGGTACCTCTGCAGCAGCTCGCCCTGCCTTGCAGAAGGATCGCTTTGGTTTGCAGAGAACCCCGGGTGAGAGGATCCCAGGAAGTTGTCGTGTTCATAACCCTTCAGGACTACATGCCAGTGCCAGCCACCTACGAGCGGGGCCTTTCAGAGGACATAGGTCCGTACAGACGTTTCCAGCATCTGTGTCTGCAGCTGCCGTTTTGACTCTCGGCCAGAGACGACCACCTGCACGTCAGGTCATGACAACACGTCCTACCCTGGAACCTGGCTGTGCAGGTCCCTTGTTAGGTGTCAGCCACACGTGAACACGGCACCGGCAGCAGGCAAATTTCCAGGACACCGTGTTGCAGGTTGGCGAGACGCCTGGACCCACTGACGTCAGGAGCAGCACCACACCCACCAGGCCCTGCAGGGAGGAGGACTCAGCCCGCAGGGTGCCCGTGGAGAAGCTCTACTACCACTGCCACTTAGATGGTGAAGCGCCCACAGCCCAGCCGTCGCACCCCTGGGCGTGAGGGCCAGGGTCCGAAGGAAGAACATGGTTACAGGGCCAGCGAAACAGAGAAGTCGGGAGGGACATCCCCCCAGGTGCCAGAGGATGGGCACCAGAGCCAGAGCGAGAGGGAGAGGGAGACTCTCCACCCACCCTCCTCCCACCTCCGTGTCTAGCTGGCCAACTGCGGGCTGAACCCAGCCGAAGCCCAGACAGAAAGGGCGGCCAGGAGATGCCGTCCGCAGCGGCTGGTCTGCAGGGCACCGGGGAGGGCAGAAAGGAGGAGAGGGGCTGGGCAGGGGCAGGAGCCACCGGGGCAGGCACGTTACGTGTGTGTGAAGAACTGTGCTCTGCCGGGAGAGCAGAGCTGCAGCCAGTGGGGAGGGCGCCCCTTTATCTGTGAACTCACGCGTGCAGGACACGCACAGCAGAAGGTGAGAGGTGAGGAGCGCCAGAAGCCCAGCGGAACGCCTGCCTCCGTGCACCTTCCTCTAATTCCAGATCCCAGCCGCTTTCTCATGGTGCGATACGAAATGTGCACACTCACACAGACACGTTACACAGAACCTAGAACCGCGGATTTGCTGTTTGTGTAGATCAACACGGTGGAATGTTCAACTTCACACACACGCACACACACATAA
Organism: Lepilemur ruficaudatus; assembly: GCA_963574885.1. Taxonomy (NCBI): domain Eukaryota; kingdom Metazoa; phylum Chordata; class Mammalia; order Primates; family Lepilemuridae; genus Lepilemur; species Lepilemur ruficaudatus. The sequence goes on along the minus strand of CAUYRT010039275.1, from coordinate 72,345 downwards.
ATATACATATATGCACAAGTCACACACACTCACCACGCACATACTATCCTGAGCATCTTTAAATCAAGAGGAAGCAACAAACACCAGCTGGTGTCTGGGTGTTGGCAAGACAACCGGGCGAGCTGGGTTTCTATGGCTACGTTTCCGTGTAGTGGGACCTTCCGGTTGTTCTTCAACTCAATGGCCCCTCTGGGGACGTTACAGGGATTGAACTCTGGGACTGACACGGCCCTGCCCAATACCCTTTTTCACGTTTCAGCATCTGTGATGACTCAGGACGTGAAACCCGAGCCAGGCAGCCCCCCTCCGTGGCAGGAACGTGTTTCGCCTCTGCCGTGGCCACTGGCCAGAGGACAGAGCTTTACCCAAACACGTGCCCTGCTACCACCCACCGCCTGCTCACAGGGGGCTTGGGCTGCACACAGTGGGGGTGCCCCTGTGTTCCTGGCAGCCGGCAGGCTTTGGAGGGGCCACTTCCATTCTTGGCACCCCGACCTGTGCACTCAGGGCCGGCAGCCAAGCCAGAGTCACCCAAACATCACATTATTAAAAAGACATACCCCGTGTCGGGCGCTGGTGCCAGAGCCGTGGTCTTGCCGGGAGTTTATGCCAGGGCACTTGCTCAGCCCTGAACAAATGTCTCCCTGGTCACACGTCGTCAGGAGTGCGGTTTCTCCGCTGGAAGATTCGTACCCGAGGCAGAAAGCCCCCTGCAGAGGTGACAGACAGCCGTCCCATCAGGCCTCGCTTCCCAGAACTCGTCCTAACTCCCAGCCCCCGTGGCCTGCCCTGTTCCCCGTTGAGAGACGGCTCTCAGAGACTCGTAGACGCTCCTGTGGGCGTGTGGTGCCCACCATGCTCAACACCCGTGAACCCACAGTGGGCTTTCGCCCACAGCACGTGGCAGCACTCACGGCCAGCTCCCTGTGTGGGGCAGTCCCCCTCGAGGACAGACGACCCCGAGAGTCTCAGGCCGGCAGCAGCCGTGGCCTTTGGGAAGGTGCCTGTCTCTTCCCGCCGGAGCCCTCTTCACAACAAGCGTGCGTTCTCTTTAGCACTCTGCAAACTTGACCACGACACTCCCCTCCTCTCCCAGGCACACTGTCTAAGGACGGAAGCCAACATGAGGCCCCGAGCCCGACCCAAAGTTGTATCTTAAGCAGTCGGCCTTACTTTGGGGTCGAGAGCCCAGCGGCCTGGACACTTCCCAGGTATGTGACCTCAAGCAAGAAACCGCACCTCTCTGTGCCTCAGTGTCTGTAAAGCAAGGTTGATACTAGAGCCGACCGTTAGTCTGCTTAGGATGGTGCCCAGCGCAAGCTGGAATCTGGAAGTGCCAGCTGTCCCTGTTGCTACTCCGCGTCCCTGGGCTCAGGACCGGCGTGGACACACTGAGCTGCCCTGACCCTGCTGACAGCTGCTTTGTGACCCTGGACAAGTCGCCTGTCCCACACAGGCCTCAGTTTTCCCACCAGTAGAACACGGGGGTTTGGGCCAAATCATTCCTGAAGTCCCCTCCCGCCTCCACGTTTCTACGAGCCAGATCTAATGGGGTCTTCTGCTTTCATCTCCAAGTCCACCTTGTTTAAGAAAAAATAAAACTCAAAACTAGGCAAAACTCAGATATCCCAATTCATCTGATGCTCAAAGTCATGGGCCCGGTTCAGAAGGAAACGCCGGCACTTGGGGCTGGCCACGGCTTCCCAGGCCAGGGAGGGCCCGTGGTCACCAGAGAAGCCCTGGCGTGGCCATCACAGGCAGCTCGGCTCTCACTGATCCCCACAAAATCCCACAGCGGGCTGGGCGGGGCAGCTCACGCCCGTCGTCCCAGCAGCTTGGGAGCCGAGGCAGGAGGATCCCTGGAGCCCAGGAGTTGGAGGCTGCAGTGGGCTATCATCACGACACTGCACTCCAGCCTGGGCGACAAAGCAAGACCCTGTCTCTAAAAAAAGTCCCACAGTCACCGCAGCAGCCAGACCCTGACCAAGTGTCCAGCGAGCAGGAGCAGCAGGCCGAGGTCACCATGTCAGCACCACCCCACACACAGAACGGGCCCTGATGGGTCTCGGGGGCCACATAGGGCGGCAGCCAGGAAGGAAGGCCACTCCCACCTGCCCCCGTCATAGCTCAGCCTGGACACAGTCTGCCAGGCAAGTGGCACTCAGCAAACACAAAATGGGAACATGCTGTATCTTTGGGACATACTGAGACAGGACGCGTCAGCCGAGTGGATCACGGTGGAGAAACGCGCCCCCGCTGCCAGGACTGCCACACGCTGCCGGCGGGCGTAACACGGCTCGGCTGCTGCAGGACCAGTGTGGCTGTGCCTCAGAATATCAAAAAGATAAGCATCGTGTGATCCAGCAATTCCGCTCTGGGTTTGTACCCAGAATGACGGAGAGCGGGGACTCGAGCAGACATTTGCACACCGTGTTCACAGCAGCACTGCTGGCAGTGGCCAGAAGCTGGAAGCACCCAAGTGTCCCCTGGCAGAAGAATGGACAAGAACTCCTGGTGCATCCACGCCACGGAGGACTGCTCAGCCCAGAGAGGAAGGAGACGCCGACATGTGCGGCAACACGGTGAACCTTGAGCATCACAGCGCCTCAAAATAAAATGGATCCCAGAAATGACCCCTACTGTAGGTTATTTTTCTATTACAATTTTCAAAACCTACGTTTTTATTGTAGGAAATGTAAAAACACACAAGAAAAGGGAAGTTGTTTGAGTCACAGCACCCTCAAGGCTCCCTGCAGCAGCGGGCGTGTGACGTGCACTCCCAGACACACACGTTCCCGAGACGCGCGAGTTTCCACAGTCACACATGCGGATACGCACCTGCGGACGTGCTCAGGTGTGTTGTTTTTATTTCTCGTCTTTACTCAACGTGAGGTTTGCTGTATCTGCTCTTTCGGTGCCATTTGAAACTTTGTCTATTACAAGATTTTCCCATGTGATTAACACTTCTTTTTTGAATGTTACGTTTTAATGATTGAATAATATGCCATGAGGTAGCTCCACTGTGTTCCACCGGGACTAATTCGTAACAGGGAATATTTAGGCTATTTCCAAGCTTCTGATATTATAAATACTGCCGAGATGTGTATCTTCATTGCTGAGTCTTGAAGACGCTTGTGATAAATTCCTAGCTGAGAAATTCGTAGCTCTAAGGGTGTCTGCGTGCCCCACGTCCCACGCTGCCGGTGCTGTGTGATAACGCCAGAAAGGAAATCAGCTTCGACTCAATTAAATTTGCTAAACGAATGAATGCAGAGCAAGGGCACAAAATGAAGGCAGCTAGGATGGGATGTGACAAGCCCAGGACCTGGGGGGTTCCCGAGGTTGGCTGTCCACAGGCTGATGGATTTGGCTGTAAACGTGGGGCCGGTGTTCCGTGCAAACGGATCAGGGAACCAACTTCCGGGGAGGTCTCTGCACCAGCACAGGCACCCCCCAGCCACGCCCGGGCCAGGCCAGACAAGGACACGCAGGACAGCCAGGCCAGCTGACCACCGCATGGGCCCTCTCGACCCTCCACGGAAGCCACAGCCGGTTTACACAGAGCTGCCGGTGACCCGGCCCGTGGGGGCACAGCAAAGGCCCCACCTCCCAGGCTGCTTCTGCGGGTTTGATTTTGTGCTGACCTCGCAGCTGACCCCTGGCATGCATTATTATTCATGAAGCCGTGTCACCAGCATCTGGCATCTCCTGGGCCGCAGGGCACAGGACCAGAGGCCCGGAAGGACCCAGGAGGCAGCAGTCTCTGGCAGTCTCTAGTTCCTGGCCCCAGAGTCCCCTGGGCAGGGGTCTAAGATGCACATTCCACAGCTGCACCCATCTGTGGATGCAGCCGTCTGGATGAGTCCCAGGAACGTGCATTTTCACAACCAGCCCCCCAGGTCAGTGGGGGAGCCCTTGAGTCAGAATCTAAGACCAAGACCGGGGCATTGTCGGCACTGCTGTGCGTCAGCTCTCTCTCTCTCTGCTCCTCTGTTTTCTTTTCTTTTTTTAACTCAGCTGGCTGAAACACTGTCTTAATCTTCTAAAAATATGCTCACTATACAGAGGACCGGCGACGACAGGACTGTTAAAAGGACCTGCTCCCAGACGTCCCCTCGCCCCCTTAGAGCGCTGGGGAGGGGCCGGGCAATGTGCGTTTCTAAAACTCTTCAGGCGACCCCGATGTTTGGCTAGTCTGGGAACCAACCTGTTCTGTGACAAACCGTCCGGAAGTCAGACGTGCCAACGTGCGACCTCGTCACTCCCTCCTGGACTCGTAACACGGGCCTGTCACCGCCCCGTCCAGGCCGCGCAGCCGCTCTGGGTGCAGCAGCTCCGGATTCAACAGGTGGGGCTCAGCCGCGCAACTTCCGGGGGGAAACGGCCCCTCCCACGCCCAGGCTCTCCTGCGTGGTGGTCACTGCGCCACGGCCTTCCAGATCCTTCTTGACCCCCCCCCCAGACGAGCATTCAGGGCGTCAGTGGGGCCACTGGCCTGGCCGCTCCAGATTCAGTCCGCTGCAGGGGACTCCACCCCAGCTGTCACCTGTCCTGTCCTCGCCAAGCACAGTGAAACCCCAGAGAAGCACCCGCCACATGAACCAAGAAAGTCCCTCGGGGAAACGCCTGTCGCTGGAAGGACCAGAACCGGGCTTCACGGCCCATCCCTGGCCGACAAGGACCCCCTGGTGACCTCCGCCGGAGAGACCGAATTCTGCAAATGCTCCAAATTCTCCAAATGAACCAGAGGAGGGCGTGGACGAATAGGGTCCTTGTGGCTCTGTTTGAGGTTTTAATCCCATGGTGTTCCTTCCACCTGGGGCCAATTCAGAATTCTCAAAGGAGGCAGGGATCTGCAAATGTGCGCACCCTGAGCATCTGAGCGCACCCTGTAATCTCGCCCCAAGACGCTGCACATGCGCAGGTTAGCAGGAGGGAGGCTTTCCGTGAGAACGAAGTGAGTTCCTGCACGAAAAGCGCTCGGCCCTGCAGGCCGGTTACTCTCTCCACCCAGCGACTAACGTGTGAGCAGTTGGAGAGGCCTGAGCAGTGGGACCCCGTGGATCCTTAGCAATCACCTCCCTTGTACCCCGTCAGGATGGTGCGTGACAGAGGTTGTGTTCCTGGAGTCTGGGCTGCCCACGCCGGTGCCCAGGTGACAGAAGGGGTGGCTCTAGGACAGGCGTTAGTCCCCCACCCCTCTTTCCTCCTCCCGCAGATCCAAATCCACTAACCCCACCCATCCTCTCCCGGGTCCTCAACTCTCACAGCCCAGAGAAAGCTCAGGCGAAGACACGGTTCCCCTGTGGCTTCCTCCAACTTTGGGGCCAATTTCCAGGCAGAACAGCCCTGACTGTATCAGAAGTCCCAGCAGGACCGGCTCGTATGAATTCATTACTGAATATTTACTAGCAGTTCTTACGTGCATGTCCTTAATTTTGCCAATTAAGCTCCCAGCTGCCGTAGCAATGGGCTCGTAACCATCCTGCAGCCATAAGAGTCACCAGAGTCACGACAGCTTGAAAGCCTGACGGGTGGGATGGGCACTGGGCTGTTGGGTCGGGATTCCCCTGACACCTGTTTCCTCAGGTGGGCAGAGGCCTTATTTCGTGCACTGGGCACTGGGCACTGCAGGGTAGGGGGTACACAGAGGCCAGCCCTGTCTTGTCACCAAAGGGGATCAGAGCTGGAGAATGAAGTGACCGAGGATACTCCAAGGTCCCCCAGGGTGGGGGGGCCTGAGGGGAGCTCCCCACCCCCATCCATGGGCACAGCAAGCTCAGGGCGGGAATGTTTCATTCCTCCCAATACACGAGACACCAGCTTCGCACTCTGCTCTTCACACCAATGCAGTCGTAAAATGTTTTTAGAGTGTTTTTGTGGAGGAGGGGCCCGGGGTTGGAAGCAGGCCCCAGGAGGGGTGCAGAGCAGGGGAGGGGCCCCAGTGCTGGGAGAGCCGGGACGCAGGGCAGATCCAGGTGTCCCCCCCAGCCCTCCTGGGAGATGGGGGCGGCCTCGCAGGGGGCATTGCAAGAGGGGGTGCAGCCCCTCAGGGGCTGAAGAGCCAGCTCTGGGGCCAGGAGGGGCTTGGGAGGTGGGCACACCCCACAATATGCTCACCTGGGGTCTCCTGGCCCAGCCCAAGCGGGTCCACCCACCGGCCTCACAGCACTTCGCCCACAGACTGAAGGATCCACACGGATCAGTGAACCCCACTCTGCGCTGCCGCCAGGGCTTCGTGTGGCCGTGTGCAGCTGTGTGCGGGGCCATCGTCTGAACTCCTCTTTCCTCCACACCTCCAGGTTGGTTTGGGGCAGCCACAGAGGAAGTGCAGCCTCCCCAGGGACCCAGAGCTCTGCAGAAAGCCCCTGCGCTCAGGCACCCCAGGCCAGAGGTCTGTGCTAACGGGGAGAGAGCTGTCCACACAGCACCTTCAGGGCAGGCCCCCGCCCCCAGGCTGAGGCAGTGACGTTCGATTGAAAGGACAGACATGCGTGGGAAGGGCAGGTAGTATGGCAGCCGTGGCTGACATCTGAGTCTCACACCCCACCCCAGACACCTCCCCTGGCTGCCCTTTGCCTACAGAATAAGGTCCTCTTGTTTTGTCGAGGGGTTCACGGGCTCAGCCCAAATGACCTTCCCAGCCTAATAAAGTCCACCTTGTTTTCTTCGCCTGTTAAACTACCCGTGGTTCCCACGCTTTGGACGCTCACTTAGAGTCTACACTTCCATCTGCGTCTCGGTTGAGGCAGTGGATTGAATGGTGGCCCCCAAACGCTACGGCCACATCCTCACCCCAGAGCCCGTGCCCGTGGCCCCATTTGGAAATAGGTCTTTGCACATACAGTGAAGGATCTCGAGACTGAATCATCTTGGGTGGTTTGGGTGGGCCCTAAATCCAACGGCGCGTGTCCTTTTAAGAGACAGTAGAGAGAGCACGGTGAGGAGGGCCTCGCGAGGACGGAAGCAGACTCGGAGTTGTCCCGCCAGAGCCCGGGCGCACCTGGGCCGCCAGCTGGGAGAAGCAGGGGAGGCGCCTGTCCTGAGCCTCCGGAGGAAGCGTGCCCCCAAGACGCCTTGATTCCCGTCGGACCGTGGCTCGCAGAACTGTGAGAGGATGAATTTCTGCTAGTCTAAACCACCCGATCCATGATAACGTGCGTGGCAGCCCCAGGAGCCCAACGCAGCTGACAGACACGGCGGGGCCGGGAGCAAGTGCCCTTATGGCTTCTACGGAGCCACTACGGGAAATGTTAGGGATTCCAAGCCACCAGCAGGGCAAGTCGGGTAAGGGGGACGTCCTATTAAAAGCAAAGGGACTCAAAAACCTATAGTCATTTGGGGGGTTAAATTCCAGAGCCTCCTTCTGAAACCCCGGTGCTAAACATTCAGAATTGCTTATTCCAAGTAAGGGTTTTCATGTCCCTGGGTGGTGTTATTAAAACAGCTACAGAATTGCAAAATAACCAGCACTATAAGAAAACCTGAGGTCACAAGCATGCACTAGGTCTAGTTTTAGGGAATCCAGATACAGCAGGTGAGCAGGTGCAGGTGGCCGATGGCCCAACTGTGTGTCGGCACCACTGCCTGGGCTTGGACCCCTGGTGACTCCACTCTGGCTGTCCCCACAGGCCAGAACCCTGTGGCCATGGAACATCTGGGAACACCCAGGAAGGTGCCGTGAGCTGCACAATCCTCTCTGTGAAACACACACACACACACACACTCTCTCTCTCTCTTCCAGGATTCCGTTGGTTTCAGGCTGTATTGCTTTGGGGATTTTTTTCACAGCAACAAATTTCTATTTTTCAACGAATGTGAATAATTTCGAACAAAAGTAGTGGTTAAATATACATGAACATTACCATGCATGGCTTTTTAGTAGAAAAATGTACTCATAGTTAGAACTGTTGCAAAGGGTTGTATTGCTGGGAGCCATTTGATCAGGTTATAATACAAGGGAAACAACATTTACAGAAAGCACAAATCCAATAACCACAGGAGGACCAGGAAACAGCCTTGTATTAATCAAGAAGGAAATGAGAGTCCTGGACCCTGGACACCTGACTGGAGCCAGCCACAGACGTGTCCACAGAATGAGGAATCAGCGTCACTGCGTCAAATCAGGCGCTGCCGCCCAAGCCCGGCTGCAGGCGGTTGTGCCACCCAGGGGCACGTGCTCCGAGCACTGCATGGGCTCAGCCACCATCTCTGGGGCAGCCGTGTCACCGTGCAGCCCTCGCTCTGTCCCGATGGCCCCCAGGGCTCTCACAGGCGTCGCCCCCGAGTCTTCTCAAGGAACGCCCTGTGCCGGACTCCTGTCTCAGCGTCTGCTTCCCAGGAATTCGACTGGACGTGTCCTAAATAAACAACCTCCCATCTCATTTCAAGGATTCCATTCCCTCCTCCGTCTCCCTAGGAATTCTGAATCTCCCGACTTGAATTTGTTTTCAGGCTGTGTTGTTACTTCTCCTTCCTTGGGCGTGCATTTTCCCACGTGTGTTGTCTCCTGATGGTTCCTCCGGGCCGGGAGTTTCTCCTTGTGATTCGCAATTTCCGTCCTCAACTCCTCCCGCGGGCATTGCTCCTGTCACTTGGCCTTGCAGCCGCCTGGGCCCAGCCCTCCAGGTTGTGTGGTCAACAGAAGCTCTTCTGACGAGCATCCGGGCTGCGCTGGGTCCCCGCCCGGGACCCCCCGCGCCAGCCTCTGGAGCCAGCCCTCCACTCGTGGTTCTGGGGCCTCTGGCTTTGCAACATGGTTTCTTCCTCTTTTTTTCAAACAGTTTATTTATCATGCCCTGTGTTAGGAGCAGAGGGGAGAGGATCACGACCTGGCTCCACTCCCTCATCAGGGATTGGAAGTCCAGCCCAGTCTGTAGCAGACAGATTACATGTTAAAAGGCCCACCTGCATTTAGAGTCAAAATCAGCCTCCTCGAAGACGTAGTCACTCGTCTCACCTCTATGCCCCAAAGTCACCCAGAAAAATTTTTGTTCCTCCTCCCCGTGAAGTCCTTCCAACACGTGGTGATGACGGTGTTCCCCAGCCTTTCCCAGGCTACACACCCTGGCCTAAAGCATGCCTTTGAGACATTTCCTCTGCCTGGAAATCTGTCCCTACGTGCACTCCCATTTGTACATAAGTATTTAATTCTCTCGATGTAATTTTCTTAATGTAATTCTCACTACAGGTATTTTCTTTTCCATTGATCAGTCTATTTAGATATCTCCATGTGCAAAGAGCTATGCACCCGGGCCCAGGACCTCTCTGCCACACCGCTGACAGACGGTCCCCGGCCCTTACTGCAATGTCCCAGGGATGGGAAGCGCTGGTTCAGACCCCGGGCAGACACTGAGCGTGTTGGTTCTTCTTTCACCAAATCCACGTCTCCCTCCAAACCAAAGAAGAATGTACAAGGATATCCGTTACGACGCTCCCGCTAGTTGCAAATGGGGGCATGGAGGGAAGGAAGGCAGATACCTAAATATCCATCAAGGGGATAACTAAATAAGTCGAGGTAGATCACGCCATGGAAAAGAAGAAATTCGTAAACGCTGACAACGTGTCTCCGACGGCAGCGTGCCCAGGATGTGCTGCTGTGTGTGTGCTGGGGGACGGGTACTACGTGAGCCCTGAGTGAGTCCAATGACGTGAAAATAATAGAAGGGATAGCACGTGTTTGCAAGTATGTAGGAAAGAAGATCGGGCGCAGCTGGTGGGGGCTCCTCCCTGCAGAAGACCTGAGCTTCCTCTTGCTGTTAAACATCGCAGCATCTTCCTGTCCGCCCTGGGGCAAGACGGAGACAGCGGACCGCAGAACCCCGGCATCCTGGCGGTGCCGGACCCTCACCGGCAGGGACACCGTCGGGGGGACCCTGCCCTGGGCTCAGCGGAGGGTCCCTGGCTCGCTCATTTCACAACCGCCTCCCCAAGAAACCCCAGCGGGCGCCTTCTCAGGTGATCTCGAACGCTCCTGCACAGACTAGCCCTGACGCCTGCGTGCACGCCACTTCTGGCTCTCGGAGTTAATTAACGGAACGAGCATAACGGTCCAAACAAAGGAGCCGACGCTGCTCACCATGGCAGCGGCAAGAGGAAGACAAAGCCCTTCGAAATTCTGAACACGACTCCAGCGGACCTATTTATCAGTGTCTGATTAAATACTCCTATTCCTTTGGAAAATAAATTTCCATAATTCTTTCCTCAATTAGACCAATAAACTGTTGCTTAAGTGTTTTTCTCCGAAAAGTTCTCCTAACTCCTCACTCGCAGCTCTCGAAACCAAACGCCCGAGGTCAGCAGCTGGGGAGGCAGGGATGGAGGCGTCAGACCCTCCTCCGTCCCCTGTGCCTTCCAGCCCTCCTGGCCCCACCTTCCCTCTCCCCGGCCACCCTGGCCGAGCCCAGCCGCGGCCCCGAGCGGCCCTGGTGGAGAAGGCCCAGTGCCCCAACTGGCGAGAGCAGGACGGTGCAGCGGGGCTGCTGTGCAAACCGCACGCGCGGCCCTGATCCCAGGCACCTCAGCCACCACCCCAAGGCTCGGTGGAGGGGTGCTGTGCTTTCAGGGAAGGCCACAGAGTCTGCGGCCGAGACAAACAGACCTGAGCTGAGACTCCTGCCGTGCACCTGTACTGTCCTCACCTCTCCGATTCTTCATCTCCCGTCTGCAAGACGGGGGGCCCAGCACCCCTCAGTTTGGCCGTGAGGCTGAAGTGCACACGCACTGCCTGTCCGACGCCTGGAGCTCTCAGGCCTGAAACGGCCGGCGACTGAGTCTCTGCGCCCCGAATTGCGGGCACTCGCTGCGGCCCGAGCCGGGAGGTGGCAGGGTCAGCGTGGACTTGTCACCTGGACGCATGCTTACCTCGGCCGGCCGCCGACAGAGGACGAGAGAGCACCGTGTTTGATAAGGACACTTTAATTGCCAACTTTGATGAATCTTTCCAATACCCTAAGAGCCCTAATGAAGATGGGTACAAGATTAACAGATGCAATTAGAAAGAGAAGCTTTTTGTTTCATTCTATATGGAATCAGCTTTTTATTGCACTTACTTATAATACCTTTGCGTTTTCAAAGCCAAGGAACACAGACGGGGAGACACAGCACGCTAGAGGACGTAACGGGAGTCATCTTTGCAGGAAAGTGAGGACGGCAGCATGAGATAAATCTCATTGCCCGTTGAACAGTGAAAATCCACAAGAACAGAAGAATGTCCCTACGCTTGTTTACAGCAAGTGCCCTTCCACATCGGCTTGATAACCCCTTGTGACCTTCGACACCGGGCTTAAGTCTCTGGGCCAGCGTTTCTGACCCCGTGATGCCAGGTTCTCAGATGTTCTCACGACCTTGGCTGCCGAGGTCACCACCAGGCAGCAGAGGGGCACGATGCCCGGGCGTCCTCATCCTGGACTGGCTGGCGCAGGACCTGCCACGCTGTGCCCACCAGGCGTCTGCAGGCACCGTGGCATGGCCCGGGAGCCAGCCACCACGAGTAGCCGCTGTGACTGCCCCCTGGCCTGGAGCTCAGCTTCAAAGAAAGGACACCTCTTGCCCTGCCCCTCGCCCACTGTGGCCAGAGATGTGGAGGGCACAGTTTCCCCGAACACAGAACATGAATGAGGGAATAGTCGGAAGCTCACAGAGAGTCTGGGCCAAACCAAGGACTCGGGACCTCCAGCCCCTGCAGGTGGACAGAGACCCTTTCGCCAGCCACCATCTGTGGGACAGGGTGGCAAGCCCATGAGCACAGGGCACATGCCTGCCCCTGCCAAGGAGTGCACCAGGGGTAACTGCCCAAGCACAGGTCTGACCTGGGCCTGCTGGTGGCCCAAGAAGACGACTGAGCACCCGTCGGCCAATGCACAGACCACAGGGGTCATTTAGTGACCCTGTGCCCTTCAGAGCACTGGACATGAGACAGAATCACACATGCAAAAGCCACCGTGTCACTGGCCTGATACCTGCGGGCCCCAGGGCCACCAGGCACGGAGGGTGGGAGAGGGACAAAGGGGTGAAGGTTGGCAGTCTTTGACACGACCGAGCAAAGAGAAAGAGCAGCCGAAGCTCGAAGAGGTTTCACAAGGACATTTTGGGAGACAGTTCCAGTGAAAATTCAGACCCGCGGCCCTGCTGTGAGTGCGGGACTTAAATTCACACCACCGCGGGGTCTGGAAGCACACACGGGAGAGACAGAGCAGAGCAGCCGCAGGCACGTGGGCCCCGGGCGCCTGGTGGGAGCGGCAGGACGGGACTCAGCCTGCGCTCGGCTTCACGAGGTCCTCGAAGAGCAAGCCCCGCAGTGACCTCGATCGCCAGCTGCACCAGGAAACAGGCCACGCTGGTGACAGCGAAACCAACCACAGAACCTGGTCTCCAAGAACTTCGGAGGGCAGAGTGCTGAGGCATGAATATAAAATCTGTGTGTTTGAGATCTTTAAACTAGTAGGAGATGTGGGGAGGCCTCAGGCAAGTGCCACAGTCTGGCTGGCACTCGGAATAGAAGCAGCAGGTGGCCGGTTCTCACTGGTCCAGCGCACGGGGGCCGTGCTGTGAGTCCCAGGGGAGGGGTCTTGCCCTTCCACTGTCCTTGTCCCTGGGCTCTGCAGTGACGGTGGGAAGGGAATCCAGGCATGAGAAGGGTCTTGGGAGCAAAGACAACACCTTTCCCCAAGCTCCGGCTGCCGGGGGGCGGGGTGGGAGGGTGGCATGAAACTGCCAGAGTCCCTGGAGCCTGGCAGGACGTGAGGTCCACTCCCACCAGGGCCGCTGCTCCTTCTGGACATGCAGGTAAGTCCCCGAGGGCCTCCGTGGACAATCTTCTTTGTCACTAAGGCGGAACTGAAAACATGAAAAAGGGCCAAGATGTTATCCCAAAAAAGGTCTGAAAGAATCCCATGGAACTTCTAGAAGTAAGACTACAGTTTCCAGAATGAGAGCCGCAGTGGGGGGCGGAGCAGGAGCCCGGGGCGCAGCAAGAGCTTCGGCGCAGAGCAGCCGGCGCGGGGAGCCTCCCGGGGAGACCGAGAGACAGAAAACATGGAAAACGGGTCAGAGCAAGGAGAACGGAAGGAGGGCGTCTGAAATAAATCCAGCGGCAGTTCCGGGAGGAGAGAACCGGGGAACAGAAGACAGCGACAATTTTCCAGAGTCGCTGAAACTCACGAGTTCTCAGGTGTAAGAATTACCTCACATCCCAGACAGACTGAATGAAAGCGAAGTCCCGTGAGGCTCACACTGCCGCTGTTGAACACCAAAGACACCAAACGACCTCGCGAACAGCCAGAGAAGAAAGACGATCATCCGCAAACGGACAGCAGTCGTGAGGGCAGGGACGGTGGGAGGTAAGGAAGGACCTCTGGCTAAGTCTAGAGGTGTGCGCCCTGATGCCCCGCCGATTTTTTCTATTTCTCATAAAAATGAGGTCTCACTACTGCTCAGGCTGATCTTAAACTCCTGGCCTCAAGCCTCAAGCAATCCTCCCGCCTCAGCCTCCTACAGTGCTGGGATTACAGGTGAGGGCCACCCTGCCTGGCCAGATCACATTTTTTAAAAGAAATCAAGATGACATAAAGGGAAGAGGAAAAAGCAGCAGTGACAGGAAAGGGGCAGATCTCAGGCAGCAAGAGAGAGGCCAGGACAGCCGATGCCCTGCTCATTCTCCCACTTCGCTCCCCGGGGAAAAGACGTGGCCGAGATCCCGCCACCATCTCACCTCCACCCTCAGCCAGCCAAGGGGCGTCCACGGCCACAGAGTGGGCAGCAGGCTGTGGCGTCTCCGTGCCACAGGAGAGTGTTCCGGTGTACAAAGGCGTGAAGAGCCGACCACGCCACAGTGTGGAGCACCTCGACCACGAGCGGGCCAGGAAAGAGGCCAGACACAAACGGCCAGGCGGTGTACGACCGCACGTGCAGGAACTTTCCGGAACAAGCAACCGACATAGACACAAACTGGGTTCGTGGCAGCCAGGAGCTGCCGGGATGAGCCGTGACTGCTTACCGGGTGGGGGTTCCTGTGGGTGGTGACGCGTCCTGGCACTAGACGGGGGCGGCAGCCGAGCGACACTGTCAACGTACAGAAGCCACGGAACTGTTCACCTTACAATGGTGCATTTTATGTGACGTGATTTTACTTCCACTGGAAAAAAGAAACAGAAGACCCTGCTGGAGTCTGACTGGGGAGGATGAGATGGTGGCTTTGCCCTCACTCCTGGGCTCTGGGCGCACCGCGTGTCAACAGAACCCGCATCAGATCCTCAGGGCGGGGGCCTGGGAGACCCTCACATCAAGGACAACGCCCCGCCGGACACTGGATGATGGACAGTTCCGGTGGAAAAGGCTTCTGCATGAAAGGGTGGAGAGGAGGTGGGAGGATGGAACAGGCAACAAACGCTGCCCCTGCCCGGGGTCGTCACCGGCCTCCAGAGCCCCCGACGACCAGGTAAAGAGGCCTCCTTCTGGGATTCTTAGGACACTGACTTTTCTTGCATTTGCCGTGTCCAAACGTTTCCCTACTAACAAAGACGGCGTCAAGATGCCCGGCAGCCGCAGAGCAGGGCCCAGGACCAGTGAAAGGCCCCTGGGGAAACTGAGGCAGAGGGGTGGCCAGGAAGCCAGGGCCAGGGTGGTGGGTGTGACTCAAGCTCACCTGCTGCTACCTGCACTCCCCGGGCACTGGGAGGGCTGGCGGGGCCTGGCAAGGTCTCAGCCCTGGCGAGTGGGGAGGGAGGGGCAGGGACAGCAGGGTGGGCGGGGGCTCGGGCAGCCGCTGGTGGGAAAGGACGGGCGGGTGCGCGGGAGGGACCCGCAGGCCTTTGCCGGGTTGATAACTGTGCAGCTTAAAGGAAAAGAGCTGCCTCCTTCTGCTGCTCATTCTTGCGCAGTTCATACAATAAGAGCATTAAAAATCACCAGTGGGAATTACTTTGACTTTCAAGAAGCCCTCTTAAAAGGCTGCTGAGAAGAGCACGTCCTCGCGGGAGGCCACAGTGGATCTGCTCGCACGTTAAGCACTGATCACGCGCCGGGAACCAGCGGCGCCTCCGCCTCCGCGGGACGGGCTGACCCGGGAGGGCGGGAGCCAGCGGGGGTCGGGCGCTGCTTCTCTGCCATCCTTAGTGGCTGCCACCGCCACCAGCAACGTGCCCCGGTCTGTCGGCTACGACGCGGGGTTGGCAGAGGGCTCCGGGGACCGCAGGACGCTGCACAACCAGGGCGTGAGCCACCACCGAACGGCACGTGAAATCGGGGTAACGGGGGGAGTTTCGTGTCACGTGTGTTTGACCACAGTTTTAATGAATTAATAAAAACAGAGACTGGGAAGCAAGGCAAGGTCGAGCAGAACCTCCCCACTGCCTCGCTGTCCTTCCTCAGAACTGGCGACAGGAGCCCCACGGAAGCCCGCGTGTCCAGACATCAAACACCTGCGCCATCCTCCCCTCCCCCGGCCCGGCAGCCCCACCCCGCCTGCTGTGATCTGGCTGCTCCCGGGCCTCACGTGAGTGGCGTCCTGCGTGTCTGTCCTCTCGTAACTGCTTGTGCCACTGAGCACCGTGTCCTGGGGGTCACCCACGCCGCAGCGAGTGCCAGACTTTCAGTCCTCTCAAGACGGAATAACATCGCGTGCACTTAGGCGTGTAGAGTTTTAAAACCAGAAAGCAGTCCTCGCCGGCCTCCAAGGTCGCCACAAGGCCAGCGTGCCCCGGCACCCGGCAGGCGAGGCAGGTCTGGGGTCAGCGCCGCAGGCCAGAGCTGCCGACCTCCCAGGGTGGGCCCTCCTCCTCCTCTCTCCAGAGCCACCCTGTCCTCTGGGGCCACTGTGCACATGGCCCTGCAAGCAGCTTTTGAACCAATAAAAGCAAGTGAAGGCTCGGACTGCTTCTAATGAAATTACGGGACCTCTGATGACTGTGGGAAGGAGTTCATTCTAACGGATGGCATCATCTCTGTTTATGCTGTCAAGGGGAACGGCACCACTCTCGGGGGGCCAGCCGAGGCACTGCCCACGCCCGTGTGCCACGGACAGGTGGGGACAGCGTTGCTGATGGCTGAGCCCCACGGGCTGGCCCTCCCTCTGCATTGCCAGGCCCAGGCCTGCCCCCCCAGGGGATGCGCAGCCCAGCCGCACAGGCTGCGAGACGCCCAGGGACAGGCAGGGGTGTGCTGGGCGTGGGGGAGCAGCCAGGAGACAGCGTGGGGCTGGGGGCGACTGTCTTCCTGGAGCTTTTCATATTTAAAAAGCCCCAAAACCATCTCCCCACACCCCCTTGTGAAAACCGGGAGTGAGAGAACCCATCTCTGCAAGTGAGCAGACCCCAACTTAGAGGGACAGTGCAGACCCCTCCCCAGCCATGAGGCTGCCGGCCGCGCCCCACAGTGCGGGGCTGGGGATGGGGTGGGGCTGCCCGGCTGCCCAAGGCGGCCTCATCACTCACTGTTCGGGGCAAATCTCGTTGCCTCAGTGACACGGGAGCTCTCGGAGGGCAGGGGACACCTGTCGTTGTTTTGACTCTACTCAATCCATGAGCAATCCCAGCCCATCCTCCCTGACACCCCCAGGTCGGGCCCCTGAGAAGTGAGCTCAGCACCCCCACCCACAATGGGGGACGCCACCCCACTGTCCAGGCAGCAAACCCTGGGGCCCCGGATGGTGACCACCAGGGTTGCACAGGTGAGGCCCTTACTTACCTGTGCAGAGGGCTCCCTGTGCTCCCACACCCACAGACAGAGGGGCCCGAGCAGGTGCCTGGTCCCAGCCATGGGGAACGAGGGGAAACGAGGGCAGATTCCAGGGGCCAGAAACACCACGCCCGTCTTGTCTTCAACTCACAGGCCCACTGACCGGGAGACTGGGCGGCTCCTCCTTCACTTCTGGGGCTTCCCTGGGACATGACAGCCAAATGTGGGGAGGAAAGAGCCCCTCAGAGTCACAGCCCCCGGGGGCATCCCTGCCCAGCATCCAGCCCCTCCCACCTCCCTCCCTGCCCCAGTGCTGGCCCCTCCTTGGGGTCCTGCCACCATCTGGGGAAGCCTTGGGTTCCCCCTCTTCACCCGGCCGGGAAGGGTCCTATTTGGGGGGAAGTTCTCCCCTCCTCTCCTGTCCCCTCCCCTCCCCTCTCTTCTTTCTCCCCTAACCCCAATCACCCTCCTGAGGGCGGCGAGCCCAGGAAGCCAGACCAGGCACCTTCCCGCATTCCCAGGAGGGGATTAAAAGCAGCTGCCGACCGGGACGTGGGTGCCGGGAAACACCAACATTTCAGACCAGCCACGCTGATGCACAGACATCTTGAAACCTGACGTCTCTAGGTACGAAGCAACAAACCCGTGACAAGAGCAAAGCGTCCCTGGCTTCCACCTTCAGCGACTCATCCCTTGGAGGCCTGGACGTGCCTTTCACAGAGCTCTGAAGTCTCCCTTCCAAGCTGAGTCCAGTGAAACCGGTGCCTTTACAGAGCCTCAGACACGAAGCCACCATTGAATCTGCTGCAGGCTGTCAGGAGCAAGAGGGCGGCCTTCAGTGGCCAGATTGGGGGGAGGCCAGCCAGGGTCGGCCAGACCACACGGGGCCAGCACCTGGAAACTGATCCCTTCTGCCAGTCCAGCCCACACCGTGTCCAGCAGGCCACCAGGGCCGAAGTCCCGGCAGCCTCTCTCTCCACGCTGGCGGGCACCACCCACCAAGCCTGCCACCCGGCCTCCACCACAGCCTCCCTCAAGGTCCCTCCTGCCGCGGTGACCAGGTCAACCCACGTCCACAGCGTTCACGCTCCCACCACCCTCCCCTGCTCAGGGGCCCGGGGGCTCCCGGACACTCTCGGCATCAGGGTCCAGCCCCGCACTCACTGTGCACGGACCTTCAACCACTGCAGGCCCCGGGGCCACCGCGTGGGTCCCTGAGTGACCCAGCAGGGACAATGCACGCGCACAGCAGGATGGCGTCTCGTGCCTCGGTGGAGCCAGCACTAGGGAACAAGGGGGAAGCGGTGGGAGGGGCCCTGTGCACGGGGGCCAGGGGGACACTCTGAAACAAAGGGGAGTCGCAGAGACGGAGAGAGACAGAGACAGATAGACAGGACCGAAACAGAGAGAGACATGGGGGAGCAGAGAGGATCCCAGAGCCCCTCCCCGGAGCAGCCCACGTGCGAGGGAGGACTCAGTGTGTGTGGGCGGGTGGTGGCCGTGTGGCTCCCAGGGAAGGGGCGTGGGCAGGAGGGTCCAGGAGGGCCAGAGCCTGGCAGAGCCAACGGGCCCCAGTGACTAGGGAGCCACACCTGCCCCGGCACCGAGCCCCCGTGGACCCGCTGGGAAGGTTAGGGAGACGCCACCCCAGGGTGGGGGCTCTGCGATCTGACCCGTGGCTTTGAAAGATTCCCTCGGCGAGGTGAGCTGAAGGGCAGGCCGGGCCGGGGGGGTGCCTCGCGGCCACGGCTGTTCCACATCTTGCCTGAGGAGGTTGGGACACGAACCTGCAACGTGGCGGTCGCACGGAACTCAGAGTGCCTGCACAACTGGTGAGGTCCGAGTGAGGTCAGCGGCTGTGCCGGTGTCGCCATCCCAGCTGTGCCTTGCACTGGTTGGCAAGGCACTCCCCGTGGGGGGAGCCACTGGCCTGTGGCACATGCAGAACAGGATGTGACAGCCCCAGGGTGCCCTGAGAAGGGCAGCTTTGCAGGGGTGAGGCCCGGGCGGGGAGGATCCCTACAGAAGGGGTCGGGGCAGCATGCGACCGGCGGTGCTCTGGGGTAGTGGGGCAGGGGTGGCAGCAGGGGACTCTCACGGGCAGGGTGCCCAGCCCAGGAGCTGCATCTCCCCCAGACTCAGGGCTCCATTTCCCCAAAAACAGCAAGGCTCCTGTGGAAATTAACCAAACTTGTAACTCTGACAGGTCATTCGAGTTTGGGAACAAGGCTAGTTTGCCAAATGATTCTTCCCTCTTTAATTAAAATCCTTTATTAACTGCCAAGCTAATACCTTCCCCCAAGACAGGCGAGATAATGAGTCCACATCCATCAACGCAGGCGCCGCCATCCAAGGAGGCCGGGGTGGGCTCAGGAGAGGGGGCCGCCCCCCCCAAGACACCCCTCGCTCTCGCGGTGGGCAGGAGTCCATTCGGGATACAAATCAGACCTGCCACAAGGTCCCTGAGCCAACAGAGTGGCCCAGCCCGTGCCCTCCAGCCCGAGCTGCATCACCCCACCGCGCTCTCACTGCGTCCAGGGCACTGAGCAGGCCGGGGCCGACGGGAGCCCCTGCACCCCAGGAGTCCTGAGTGAGCCTTCCTGTAACCCCTCCCCTCTTGCCGGGGAGCAGTTACATAAATTCCCTGGGGTTCTACGTGGGGATTTTTGTGTATGTGTCTCTCCCCCCATTTATTTACTTAGACTCCTAGATGTTTATTGTGCACCGAGGGGTAGGATGCTCCTTGGGGGTTGGCTGCATGTAGTGACGTCCAGAGACAGTGCGGAAAGGGGGAGGTCCCTGACAGTGGAGACACCCGACACACTCCGCAGCTGGGGACCAAGGCCACGTCAGCAGCGCTGGGTCGTGTGGACGGTGCGCAGCCTTGACGTGGTGTGTGACGAGAACAGCACTTTACCCCTGCGGTCCCCTCCCCAAAGTGAGAAAAACCCCAGAAAAACCCCAACAGAGGAACACCCTGCAACACACCGAGGTCATTCAGGGTGACGTGTCCGATGTCCTTAAGCACCGAGTTTGACCATTGATACCTCTGACATTCCACCGCGACGCTTCCTGTCTTATGTTTATCGGGAAGGTGCATCCTCAGTCTTTCAAAGGCACGCTTTGATTTGTGATCATCTTTCACGTTTTTTAGAGTAATTTTTGTGAAACCATGGCTAAGTCAAAAATTCATGTTATTTTCTAATGTGAGTTCCATCGTGGAACCAACGCGGTGCAGACAGCTCGAAATAATCAACAAAGCGTCTGGGAAGGACGTGGCTAATGAACGCACAGTATGTCTGAGAAGTTCTATTCTGGGGATTTTAATCTTGAAAATGAGCCACATGGGCGACCTAAGACCAAGGCAGATAATGATGAACTAAAAGCTATAGGGGAAGCGAATCCATCTCAACCTACGCGTGAATTAGCAGCAAGGTTTGATGTTACTGTTCCAACAATATTGGACCATTTGAAACAAATTAGGGAGTAAAGAAGCTGGATAGATGCGTGCTGTGTGAATTTAACAAGCGTCAGAAGAGAAATTGTCACGAAGTCTGCCTTTCTTTGCTGTCACGACACAAAGACGAGCCATTTCTACACCATATTGTCACATGTGAGGATAATGGATTCTTTTTGACAGTCGGAAGCATCTGGCACAAAGGTTGGATAAAGATGAAGTGCCGAAACACAGTCCAAAACTGAAAATTCATCCAAAAGAGCCAATGGTGTCTGTCTGGTGGTCCAGCGCTGTAAACACCACAGCTTCACGAACCCTGGTCAGTCGATGACAGCGATGTCTACTGCAACCAACCAGATGACATGGTGGGGATGCTTGTGATTAAGCAGCCGGGATTGGTCAGTAGGGACAGGCCCCTCCTCTTGCAGGACAACCCTGGACCACATGCGGCACAAACAACGCTACTCAAACTGCAGAGGCTGGACTTGGAAACTCTCTGTCACCCACCATAGTCACCTGACCTGGCACCAACTGCCTCCCACCTCTTCCGGGCTTTGGGCCACTTCTTGCAGGGAAAATATTAAATGCTCTACAAGCTGTGGAAAAAAACGCCTTTCGTGATTTCATCGCCACCCGCCGTCCAGGCTTCTGCGCCGCTGGCATGAGCGAGCTGCCGTTAGGGCGGCTAAACTGTGTCGCGTTTATGGGCACACTGCGGTTGACCGCACTGCCGCTTGTTTGAGACGTAACAAGACACTTTTGATTCAAAACTGGACATTTCATATTCCGTGACCCAGCTCTTCAAACTGTCAAGGTCACGAGAGACAAGGAGCCTGAGAAAGACTGTCACAGCGAGGGGGGCCGGAGCACACGGGAAGACAGTCGATGGGGGGCGGGAAAGGGACACCGGACCAAAGCTAAGCAAGTCGGGAGGAAGTGAGGACTTCCGCGAACGTGTCACCGCCGGCTCGGGAACGTGGCAAACGTGCCAGGCTCACGCACGATGTCAACGGGGACACGGGCGCGGGGGTGTGAGAGAACTCTCTGGAATGCCTACCCAACTTTTCTGTAAAGCCAGAACTGTTCTAAAAAATAACGCTCATTAATGTTTTAAAAACCCAGACCCCACATGACCCGGAGGTCCCTCCGTTCACTGCAGCCAAATAAGAGGCGAGGCCCAGAGGCGAGGCCAGCGTCTGCGGAGGCTGCTCCCACCCTCGTCCCCACCCCCGACCCCCGACCCAGCGACCCTCAAGGGGTCCCGCGAGGCTGGGAGATGAGGCTGACCCCGGAGGAGCCGGGCGGGCGCGCGCCTGGGGAGAACCTCGCGGCGGCGGCGGAAGGCGGCGGCGCGCCGGGAGGCCGCGCGCACGGGGTGGGGCGCGCACACGGCGGGGCGCGCGCTCCCGGCTCCGCGGCGGGCTCCCGCGCGTTCCCCGGTCCTCGCGCGCCCCCTGGCGCCCGGAGGCCGCCCCTGCGGGTGGCGCGGCCGAGTCGGCGCGCGGTGCGCAGCGCCCTCGCGTGGACACTCGCCGCCACTGCCCTCGCGTGGACACGCGCCCGCCCGGCCCGCCCGGCAGCCACGCGGAAGGCGGGCATCGGCCGGGGCCGTCCTGCTTCCGTGGCGCTGCGGTTTTCGCGGTTCTGGGCCGGCGCACGGGCCCCCTCCGTGCATGGCAGAGAGGGGAGGGGCACGCGGGCCTCAGCCGGGCCCAGCGGCGGCAAGGCCGAGTGGGCGCGGGGCTCGCGGCCGCCCTGCCCCGGCACGCGTGCGCCGACCCGCTCCGGGAGGGACGAGTCCGGGCCGGCCGCGGGGACGGAGCCGGGGTGGGAGCCGAGCGGCAGCGCGCGCGGGCGCCGCCCCGACCTGCCCAGACCCGGACGCTCCAAGTCCACCGGGCGGTCTCTGGGTGACTGACAGGTGCTCGCGACGCGAGCGGCGTCCGCAGGTGGGACCCGAGCTCCGTCAAGTCCTGCTCCCGGGCTGCCGGGGCACTAGGAGAGCACCCGCCCGGGACCCCGGCCCCGCGCCCCAGGGGTCGTGGCCGGCGTGTGCCACTGGCCTCCCCCGCCCAGGCCCGCGGAGGGTGGCCCGGCTGTGTCCAGGAGGGGCGCGATCCCAAGCCCAGTGTGGACCCCGCTGAGCCACTTTGGTGGCGTTGGCAAGTTTCTGAGCCTGCACTCCCACCGGCCAAACAGCACCCGTGACGCCCCCTGGGCTGGGTCCTCAGCAGTTTCTAAACACGCAGAGGGCCGGGCACCTTTTCTCTCCTTCCCTCGGCCGGTCCAGCCCTTCCTGCCCACCTTGGGCTCAGAGCTGCTCCTGGCCACCCGGAGGGGCGTGTCAGCCTCCCAACCACAGGAGAGCCAATTCGGTGACTCCTCATACCCTGTAGGGGTTCAGAGGGCAAACTCTGGAGCCAGGGTCCTCTGTGACCTTGAGCAGTATGCCTAACTTCTCTGTGCCTGTTTCCCCATCTATAAAGTGGGGTGGCTGTGAGGATTAAATGACTACGTGTCAAATATTCAGGACAGCAGCTGACACACAGTGGGCACCAGGTGTGTGAGCTGTCATGCCTCAGCAGCAAGTGGAAAGTGCGTCCTCCGATGCAGTCAGGAGTCGCGGATGACAAGTGCCAGTGTGCCATGTTGACGGCAGTGTGTGAGTTTCTTTAGCAAACTCAAAGAGAAGATTCATCAGGACAACGGTTAAATTAAGTGGTCCTTTTACAGAATCTCCAGGAAACAACAGCCCCCAAAGTCAGGGCTCCAGCCATCCGGGCATTCCTCAGGCCACCCCCTCTGAAACAGGGCCCGGCGCTCAGAAGGGCCACACTTGGTTTCATGCTCTGTTGCCGGCATCTCTAAATTCTTAATGACCATCTCTGAGCTCTTGCTTTGCAAATGCGGTCACGGGGAAACAGCTTGCAGGTGCAGGTGAGCAGAGATCTAGGCCCTTCCTCGACACCTGGCTGGCACATGGTGTTCACAGCGCCCCCCCAGGGGCACAACATGCCAGGGGACCCCGATGTGTGGGAGCTTGGTGAGACTCAAGGCGCGTTCAAGGCCCACGTGTCACACCCATGACCAGGCAAGCAGGAGCTGACAGCCCCAAGACCATGCTTTCCAATCAAGCCAGAACTTGCTCCAGCCCAGAGAGCAACAGCATTATAAACCAATGACTGGTGAATGCACCATATCCTAACTTGTCACTTGCATGCCAGCCAAGCACCCGCACTGCAAATGACACAGAAGCCAAGGCAAAGAGGGCACTCCACGCTCCCCCCCTCCCGTGGCAGCCCTATCCGAAGGCAGGGTTGACAGTGTGCACAGATGGAGAAGTGAAACGGTTTCCTTCTGCGCAGGTCTCCACCGTCCTGGCAGAAGCCATGAGATGAGATACAGATGTGCCATCTCAGTGTTCCACATGCAAGTTAAATGCTCTTGTATTCACATTTTAAATGGTCAGAGCAATGTGAAGAAAAACAGAAACATTCATGCGAATGATTTGAATTTTTAATTTTTCTTTATTTAGAACATTAGGTAGCAAATCAAAAACACCCCGTGAAAAAGCTTATTAAGGGCACTTTATTCCTGCTTTCTGAACAGAAGGCCCCACAGCTTACGGAGCTGGCCCTGCACGCAGGCGGCACCAGGCCATGCAGGAGGCTCCTTCCCAGGCAGAGGACGGAGCTGCACTAGGCAGCGAGGCGGAAGCCGAGACTCCAGGGCACGCAGGTGCTAGCTGCCAGCAGGACGGGTGGGACCTCAACAGGAACGTGCTTTCTTCCGTTTAAGTCTGAGACCACGGATGCTCTCTCAGTCCACGAGGTTAGGGACTGGAAGGACAGAATACTGGCGCGGTGGAGGACCTGGAAAACCCAGGGAGGCAACCGCCCGCCACAGCCCTCCACACTCGGCCTTTTGATTCAGGACCGTTCTGGGCCAGACCCTCCTTTGCTGCTTACCGTCAGCAAGGTCTGGCGGGCAGGTGTGGTGCAGTGTGGGACACACCCCTGCCCACCAGGAGTACAAGATCCTCATGACCTACCCACCAGGACTCTTGCCCCACACCTGGGAGGAAGGAATGCCGCAGAGACGCCACAAGGAACCCGGGCACACAGACCTTGCTGGGTTTGCCCTCGGGCTGCAACTCCCCTTTCTGTCCAGTGACATTTCCACATGGCTGTCCACTCTCCGAGCCTGAGCATGAAAATGTGGTTCTCCCTGGGTCTTTGGGTCTTCATTTCTGAAGGCTCCCCTGTCACGTAAAACTTTAATTAATCAAGTAAGTGTGTGAGGCTTTCCCCTTGTTAATCTGTCTTGTTCTGGGACTGATGTCGTGACCCTTAGGATGGGTGAGCGAAGGGACCCCTCTCTGCCCCTGCAGGTAAATGCTGGGGCTCTCTGAGGGCACCGAGCTCCTTCTGGCTTCGTTCCTTGTATCATGGTTCTTCCTTTTAGACACAAAGCGCAGGCCAATCACATAAAAACGCTATTTTAATTCCTATAAAAGTTACAATGTCCCTTCCTCCCCTTCTCCAGGTTACAAGCCTCAGCTCCATGCGAGGCTGTGCGTGTCGGGGGAGAGCAGAAACCCCTGCTGCACCTCCGGCCCTGCGGCAGGCACCCCCGGACGGCCCGGAAGGAGGACAGGCTCTTCCTCTAGGGGTTCTTGTGGGAAATCTGTAATTTCCTCAAATAAAACTTGATTATTTTAAGAAAAGATTTAGTACAAATTGACACTGTACCTTCCACTGATAAACGTGGAGATGGAGGTAGCGAGAACAGAGGGCCTTTTTATAGTCAGAATTTGCAGCGTCCTGGCCCTTAACTTTAAAAGCCACACCAGGCCTGACAGGAGGGTAAAAATGCCAATCCTATCAACAGCCCCGACTTCGCGACCGTGCGACTCGGCTTGCCGGGCCAGCCCCTGCACGATGCTTCAAGCGCAACGCCTAGGGGGAACCCAGCAAGGCCTGTCTGCTCAGGTTCCTCGTGGCCGCTCCGTGGCATTCCTTCCTCCCGGGTGCAGGGCCAAGAGTCCTTCTGCAATGGGAGTCTTACGACCTGCTGTCAGATAAGGCAGGCAGCCAGTACAGTGCGGGGCTGAACTCAGGGGTCCTGGCTCCAATCCCAGTTCCGAGCCCTGGAACCTTGCAAAGTGATCTGAGTGCACCAAGACGCCTTCCCCGAGGGACGCCGCCGTCTCAGGCAGGTCGGCGCACAGCCCTCGACTGCGGTTCCTAAAGCCGACTGAACCGATGTCTTCCGAATCTGAACATCTGCAAGCGTCAAGGCTGCATGAAAACGACCCCACGATGCTGAAACCAGAATGGGGACACCAATTATAAAAACTTGTCTTGGAAAGTACCCATTGTGGCAAACGAGGCATCAGAGTTACTTCTGCTTCTGTGTGACACAGGAAGGGGATCCCTCTCCTGACCCACAGTAAGGGTCTCGGCCACACTCCTAGAGCGAGGCAGATGACACGGGGAAAGCGTCACAGGCCTAATCAAAGTTTCGTGTGACACGGAGCCATCAGAAACGAAGACCCGGTCTGCCCGTTTCAATGCTCAGATGCAATGAAGAGTGGACAACAGGGTAGAAACGTGATTGGACATAACAAAGACCTAATTCCAGAACGCAGTATCTGAAATGTGTATAAAAAATGAATTTAACTGCAAAGAACCAAATTACTTTTATATAAAAAAGGTCTGAATTTTGATAACAAGTATGATTGTCAAATTGAAGAAAACTGGATTTAAAAATTAAATGAGAAATCATGTTTCATATTATAATCTTTAGCTTTTAACTTCGAATTCAACCTCTGAGATGGAAAATCCACGAGGCAGGTCATGATTACCAGAGCCAAGTTCTAGCGTGTACTGCAGCTCTGTTTCAGAGATTAAACTTGTTTTCATGACTAGTACATAGTGTCTAAGTTATTACAGTGAGATTCTCCAATTATAAAAATACGCTTACTGTATTTACAAATAAGTCTCAATTTAAAACTCCTCAGTAGATTTAAATATGCATTTTTTATAAATATTGAAAACAGCAAATGATTTTTTTCCTTCCTTCTTGAGGAAGTTCACCACAGTCCAGATGGCCCAAGGCCTGGAGTTCACGACGGGGCCATGAACAGGGGCAGAGGCTGCCAGCCTGTCGACCGAGGGCAGCTCTGCAAGGCTCAGCTGTTCAGTGAAGGGATGCGCAAACATCTAAGTCACACGCGGGCAAAGCCAGCCCACCAGATCCTGTTACTCTCACGTATCGGCAAGTTTCAACACATTCATCTGCACGAGTCCGTCGGCAAATCAACCAATCGACCCTCGGACTTCAGAAAGTAAACAAGTCACGAGGAAGCCGCTCAACCACAGCAAGGAGGATTAACCACCCTCCCAGTGCCCAGAAAAGGGACAAACATCGGCCAGAGCAGGAGCAAAAACCAGTTTCTCATCGCGGGTATGAAGGCAACTTTATCCCAAATGCGTCGCGTGGGGAGACCTCACGGGAGGGACAGGTTCAGGTCTGAGAGTCATTCCCTGGACCGAAATCCCAGCTCCCACCCCCCTGCCAGGCCCTGGAGTCCATTGCTTTAGCTCCCCTCACTTGCTAAGAAGAGTGTCACCAGCAGCCTAGCCTCCTTCATGGGAGGCAAGCGAGCGAAAACAGGCGGAGCTGACTACAGGCAGCCCAGCTCCAGGGTCCCCACGCCCAACAGCACGGCAGTGCTTCTCGAGACAGAAGTGTGTCCACACACGAAAACCCTCCACGCAACACCTGCCGGGCGGTCCCCTCCCACCACAAGCACCCAACAAAGCATCACACATGGGACATCCAAATGACATGCCATCACTTTTCCTTATGAAATTAACAGATTTCTCAAATGCGAGGATTTAAGGGTCAGAGAGAGGATTTCAATGTTGATAAAACATTTCTCCAAGGGCAGCTCAATTATAAATCCACCCATGAACTCTCTTCTGTCAGAAAATTCAATAGGAGAAGTTCAGATGGGACCACGAATCTTACTTGACTTCCCAAAATATACCTAATAAAATCAGTTTAGGAATGAGTATCAGTCAATTTTCAGGAACAGGATCTCTCGACCTTCCCAATGTTTAGCCAGAAACACCTGTAAAATAGAAACTTGCTTCACGGTCACCCCAACTTACCTGGAGCCATCAGAGTCAACAACTGTCAGAATTTAAGAGGTAAAAGGATAAACTCACGCAGGGCACAGTGGCAACTCCCGGAAAACTCTCAACACTCACCCTGACTCGAAC
Organism: Lepilemur ruficaudatus; assembly: GCA_963574885.1. Taxonomy (NCBI): domain Eukaryota; kingdom Metazoa; phylum Chordata; class Mammalia; order Primates; family Lepilemuridae; genus Lepilemur; species Lepilemur ruficaudatus. The sequence goes on along the minus strand of CAUYRT010039275.1, from coordinate 44,925 downwards.
TGGGGTCTGAACAAAGGATGATGTCACGGACGTCCCGTGTCATGCAAGAATCAACCGAAGGGAAGGAAGGTGTTCCTAAAATGCATCAACCATATTACATTATCAGAGTAACAGCCTCTGTCCAGAACAGTGTGTCCCAGATTGGAGTTAGGCATTTATGTTAAAACTTATGCATTTTATTTGAATGTACATTAGGGAAAAAAATTAACTTATCAAATTTGTGATAGCAAATATTCTTCCTTAGGATAAAGGGAAGTTAAAAGTTGACTTAAAAATATAAAAGGACAGGTAGCACTTACAGAGAAAAAGTGGCATGCGAATCATTTAAGTTTGAAATAAGTACACAAGAGAATTATGGACACCTCTGCCATGATCACACACATCCCTGAAGCAGATGCCTTCATGAAACTTCAGTTAAAATTCTAAATATTTCCATCTGCGTTTTAAAAGTTGCTCTTAGAAGATTTTCATTTTAAATAGATTCACGGACGAACGCCCCCAAGAGCCTTATCATACACAGAGGCAAGAAACCCACCATCGTGGGCGCCCCAACTCCCGGCAGGAAGCAAGGCCACGTGCACCTCTGTGACTTGGCAGCTGCCCTCTGCACACACCCGGTGCAGATCAGCTCTGCTCTGCGCGCAGTCAAAACAGACACGGGGAGCAGCCTGGGCTGAAGAGACGGCAACATGAGTGTTCAGAGCTCATCTCACCGAGGAATTCGCACTTCATCCTCTGTTGGTCTCATCCTTCCTTACCGTCCTGATGCTGTCCCGACCAGACAGTATCACGGGGCCTTAACTGCTCAGATCAACAGGCTGGGATAACTTAATGTTAAGACTACATGCCACAAGTACCAAAAAAACACTTAAGATGAGGTGACTTTAGCCATCCTGTTTAAGGCCTGCACCACAGAAGCCTCGTGGTGCAATTATTTTTCAAATACGTTAGATTCAGGATCAAAAACAATGCCGTTGAAATTTTCATGGGCCTCAGAATGTTCTCAAACTATTCGAAGGGCTAAACCCATAGGTTTATTATGACTAAAGTCACCTGTGACGCTCAGAACAAACTGCCGGGTTTCCGCTCCCTGTCCCGACTGCTCAGCCTGCTGGAGTAGGGACGAGCTTGCTGTGACGAACTCACCGAGAAATCACTTTCCTCGCAAGTGCTTCTTGACAATTCACTACCGGTGCTCTCTGAAATGAGTCTCTCGCCTGTAGGCAGCCTACACTGCCTCTGCAATTTCTGCAGTGCCAAACTCCAGTGCAATGCCAGCAGAAAAAAAGCCTTCCAGTTGTATTTTTCCAAAGCTGTAAGTAGATCTTTCACCAGTGAGGGGAGCCATTGCGTTGGCACGAGAGTTGTTCTGAATACGGTTACATTCCCCATCTGCTGCATGCAGGCTGCCTTTCCTGACTGCCACAAGATGCTCACACATTAGGAAAATGACATTTGAAGTAGATTGACTACAGTAACAATGTACTTAACATCACCGTAAAGATATACTTTTTCACACAATTATTGTCAATAATTTGAAGATGTTTATTGCATTCTATTTTTGGTGGGGAAAAACATGACATACATTTATTTAGCACAACCTTGTGAAATGTACAAAGTGTAACTTGGTCCGAGGCATCTTTCTACTCCTAGTCCACTTCTGAGGACTAAACCACGAACCTCTCCCGCTATAATTACTTCTTGCAAGAGTTGGGCACCAAGTTTAATTTTCTCCTCTCAGTATAGGCAGCAATTCACCATTTTCTTTCAATTCCTAAAAATAAAAAACAATAATAATATGTATATGCATATATTTAAAAAATGAAAACATCTAAATCATCACAGCTTGCATCTGAGAACCAAAACCAGTACCTGTTGGATTAAAAGTCTAGTCTTACAATACTTTCAAACTAAGTATTACTCAAAAAAAACCTGAATATACTATCAGATTACAAAATTTAAATGTATTCTGTTACAAAACCAACAGACTGTTCAGCATTAGCAAACGCAGCGCTGGAGCGCAACAGTGTAGCCCCTATTTAAACTTTAGCGATAACTAAGGTCAATAAATCAAGTGACGGCCAAGGTTGAAGAGCCAGGTGAAGTGACGTTAAACGCCTGTTCCAACGTGACGCTCACTCCACGCTTGCTCCTCCACTCAAAGAAACAGGCTTCGCTGTTTCAACCCAACCTGGGCATCCTTCTGTCTCGCACGAAGCTATAGTACCAGTAAGACGTAAAGGCCAGAAACCATTAAAAAGATGAAACAATTCAGAAACAGCCATCAAAAGAGCTACCATTGGCTTAACTTAAACTGTAGGACAGGCTCTCCACTCTCTGTGCCTATTTTTCAGGTTTAAAATCTGGAGTACAGCCATTAAGTCTGAAATGTGAGAATAAATGATAAATAAGATTCTCTAGTTTAAAGCAAACATTTAATTTGATGTGACATTTCAGGTTATCATTACGCAGCATAAACATCCATCAATGAAACCACTAAAAGCCACACAACCTCCTCTCTAGATTAACCTCACGCAGGAGTAAGTCTGTCACACAAAAACCCAGGTGACTTTTCGTAATGTCGAGGGATCTCTACCTATTTAACAAGCAGACATCCTGCCGTACCAAGCAACCTAGCAGGACTCTTCTGAGCACAGAATTCAGAAGGCGGCAGGCCACGCGGCTCAGCAGAAGGGGCCAGGCGGCACGTGGGCAGAATCTGGACTCAGCGGCTTACTGGCTGTGGCATGGATGGGACAACGCACCTGACCGTATGTTTGTTTCCTCACCTACTGACTTAGCGTAAGAATTCCTCCCTCCAAGGCCGCTGAGTAACCTATGTAAAGCACCAAAGCCGTGCACCTGGCTCACTGCGAGTGCTTCAGATAAGGCAGTTCTCAGCATCATCACTGCTGTCAGAACGAGCCGGCAGCTGAAACAGCACCCTTACCTAAACACCCAGGTCTCTCTCTACAGCTGTTTTGAGTCCAGGCACTCTGCAACAGCCACGGGGAGCCGTTCACTCTGTCGAGGCAGGATTAACTCACTGAGTAGGTATTAGTAGCTCTTCTTCTCAGGACATCAGATTGAGTCATCGGGTTACTGAGTAATTCGTTAGTTGATTCAGTCATTCAACAAAAAAAAGTATTCACTGCTCCAACACAGGCCAGCCAGAGTTAGCCCGTCCGGAACATGTTTTAACTGAACTAACTAAGGTGAAGAAACAGACCGAAATGGCAACATAAGAGCTATTCCCTGTATCTTCTTGAGGAAAAATGTTCACAACATCACAAATTTCAAATGTAAATGTGCTTAGCAGGTGAAAATAAAGAGTCACACAACACCCTGTTATATACCTAAAACAAGGTACTTACACAGCTTAGCTTTAGAATTAAATGAGATTTATTGATTGTACCTTCCCAAGAGTTACCAATGGCTAAGGTACAGGCTATAAAACATTCAGACAAGAAGAGACTCAAGAGTATTTGGGGTTTGAGCACTGCTGTGTTTTACAAAATTAAGGGAGGGGTGTGTGTGTGAGAGAGGGAGGGAGAGAAAGAGGGGCGGGGAGAGAGAGAAGTAACAAATGCAGACCTAGTTTTCTTGCTTCAGGGCTACTAAAAAGCTACATTGTTAGACATTTTTTCCTCCAAGAACAAGACATTTTCCTAGGAAAAGTGCCTCGCTGGCTTGTTTAGGAAGTGCGATATCAAGCCCAGAACTCTGCAGGAAATAAAACCTGCACCGACACAAACCACACGATAAAAACAGCCTCGGCAGTCAAAGGAGCTCAAGCTGCTTTTATACAACACCCTGGTCCAAAGCACTAATGTCACGTCAGTGTTAGGTCAGAGTTCCTTCACTTTACAAAAGTATGTTGTTAAAAACTTTCACTTCACAGTATAAGCAGAAACAGCGCTGCTTAATACTTGTTTTCCAATTAAAGTCAGAGACCTGACCTCAGAGAAAAGTCTCCAGTAGCGAGGCAAGAGGGAGGCCGGCGGGCAGCCTCCCAGCCTCGGGCCCAGAGCAGCTGCCAGCGGCCGTCCTTTGTGGCGGTTTTGTTCATGCTCCCTAGGGGAGCCCGCGTTCCTGCTCAGCCCCTCCACCCTCCCCACCCCGATAACCCCACATGCCCAGGGCAGGTAGAGGGCTTTGGGGTGCGAAGGCTGCAGCTGCCATTTATTGTTTGAGGCCAAGCTGACGGCTATGAAGCCCACAGGTGGCCCGGGTGGGGCTGCCCTCAGTTCTAGACATTGAACATAAGAAAAGTCGTGTCCATCTAAAACTCAATGAGAGTTCACCTAAAGCAAAGCAAAGAAGGACATTGAAGTCTTTTGTCCATCCGACAACCATTCACTAAGTTCCTAGGATACACAGAGCACCAGGAAGGACTCAAAGGTATGTAAGACACGGTGTCTTCTCTAAACCTGCTTACAGTCTAACAGTTGACAGATTTCTCAGCATCTGAGACCCAAAGAGGCACCTGCATTTTCTTTCAGGAGACCCAGGGCAGTGACCCTCAGCCTGTGCATCCAGCCGGGCAGCCCTGGGCCACAGGCCTCCCGCTCCTCCTGTCACTCCGGGCACCCGAGGGTACGTGAGTAAGGTGAGAGAAATTAATTACAATAATACATAACTTCAGGAGCAGGAGCAAACATTTCTGGCTGGAAGAATCTGTAAATGATTCACAGACATTCTGGGCCTTGAAGGATATTTACAAACACAGACTTAAACATTGAATTCACAAGGAAATCCAGAGCTAAGGAAACTGTGAAGAAATACCGAGAGGCAGGAACAAACGGAAGAAAGTCGTGCAGGATTTAATTCAGCGTGAGTACAACTATGAGAGCCTGGCCGCAGCCTAAGCGTCTCTGAATGCCAGTCAGCGCGGACCGTGACTGGCAGCAGCGGGCTGGGAGCCGCAAGAGGACGGGAGGAGGACCCTCTTCACAGGGACGATGGCGCGGGACGGGAGGGCGAGCGGCTCGTTCAGGGAGGGGGGAGGAAGCGCAGTCTCACAGCGCAACAGCGGGAATCACAGGGCCTCAGGCACACGGCATCGCTGACACTGGGCTAGGGGTGACTGACATGAGGAGGAAGACGGGAGCCAAGGACGACCCAGCGTTTCCACTCAGCGGGAAACTACAACTCCTGGACGTGCCGGCGCTTCCATTCTTGAGAGGAGCAGATGAACTGACCTTACCTTAACAATATCCAATCCTCCGACAAGCTCCCCTTTCACGTACAGCTGGGGGTACGTCGGCCAATTTGAGTAAGTTTTCAATCCTTGCCGAACCTAAAGAGACAACGGGAACTCTGAAACCCTCCCATCAGACCCTCATGAGCAAAGCTAGGACAGAGCACAAAACATAAAACACTGAACTTACTTCTTCGTCCTCCAGTATATCAAATGTTTCGTATTCAACACTGCCAAAAGGAGAAAACATTTTAACAGCAGATACAGTTTTAAACAAAAACAATAAAATCTATACAATATTTGGTATTTCTAAAATAGTTAAGAAAACTAAATAAATTAATTCATTGCTACCAAAATTTACTGTAGACCAATGAAAATTATTTTACTTCTTAATTTGTCTGGTACTGTACAGAATAAGTCACCCCAAAATAAAACTTTATGGGGACTTTTCTTTGGACAATACTGGGTTAGACCAGGGGTTGGCAAGCTTTTTCTTAAAGGGCGAGACAGCAAACACTTCAGCTTTGCGGGCCGGACAGTCCCTGCTGCAACCGCTCGGCTCTGCCCTGCAGCACAAAGCAGCCACGGGCCACGCACAATAAACGGGGGGCACGGCTGTGCCAACGCCACTCTACTCACAGAGTCAGGCGGCCCAGCTGCACATTGCCGACCTCGGGCCAGAGCCGTATCCCCATCCAAAGGAGCCTGCCGTTCACTGAACACTCACTCGCTTCTGCTGCCTACCCCACCCCAGCTGCTGCTCCCTAACCCACCGGGAGCCGCTCAGGGAGCAGAATGGAGAGTAACTGACACCCGTGGATGGGGAGGATGGAGGCCCCCAGCTGGGATGCTGACCACACTGCCAATTCCCTCCCCCGAGGGAGACATGCCTTCCACGCTTAAATAAACTTATTTCAAAGCACATGCTGTTGACATACAGAAGACCGTAAGAAAGTTTCATGGCTTTCTGCTGTACAATGAACGGTGCTTGTGTAAAGAATGAAAAATCACTGCATGGAAATCCAACCATATCTACTAGGAAGGAAGGTGGTCAGGCTACTAGCACACACGTATGGCTAAATCCTCACAGGGAGACTGTGGGTATAGGTGGAGTTTCCAAATTAGGCCGAAGAAAATGCCACATATAAAAAACAACTAGACTTTCCATAAAACTGAAACCATCATAGAGAAGTCTTGTTTACTTGGTAAGCAAGTTCCCAAGAAAACTGTCCATGGTGCAGGGAACACTCAAAAGACTTAAATGACAGGATAAATCCGGAGGAAGTACCAGGGAATGTTTGAAAGAAAGGGAAAAAAGAAAAGACCCAATGTGAGTCTTCATTCAAGTCGAACTGAAGGAGGCAGACCTCCTAACACTGATAAAAATAACGAGTTCTAGAACTATTTACAGAAGACGCAGGAAGTAGTGGGCCCAAGTGCACGCAGGCATGTGGAGCCCAACAGCCAGTGCACCTCCTACAACTTACTTGTAGACGATGCCTACCCTTCACACCACAACACACGCTTGGTTCTCAGTGCCCCACTGTACGTGCAGTTTGGCTACACACTGCATGTGTAGTTTGGCTAAATAAATAAGAATGGAGGAGAAAAAAACCCAAAAAGCCACTTTCTCCACATACTGAGGACTCCCAGGAAGAAGTCTGCTCAAGTTAAAAGGAGCTCAGAGGCCGGGTGCAGTGGCCTGTAATCCTGGCATTTTGGGAGGCCAAGGCAGGAGGATCCCTTGAAGCCAGGAGTTTGAGATCAGTCTGGGCAAGAGAACAACACCTCATCTCCACAAAAAAAATAGAAAAATTAGCTGGGCATGTGGGTACATGCCCATAGTCCCAGTTACTAGGGAGACTGAGGCAGGAGGATCTCTTGAGACCAGGAGTTTGATGCTGCAGTGAGCTATGATAACACCATTGCACTCTAGCCCAGGCAACACAGCAAGACTCTATCGCCACAAAAATAAAAAAAGGAGCTCAAAGTCCCAGCAACCTTGCTCATCGCAGAGTCGATCACGCACAATGAGTCTGGAGCTGGGTGGTCACTATCTCCCAAAGAAGCCCCTGCTCTGGGACAACTGGCACTTTCAAGCAAATCAAATTAGACATAGGGGACAGAAAGCCAAATTGCAGAGACACTCCACTGAAGACACGAGCTGGGTCAGGCCCAGTGTGTCAGTGCAGAGGACACCCAACGGCCAAGGGGTAAAAGAAAAAAAAATGCACTGTTTCTTTTTACATCCCTAAAGTTGTGTTCAACCTGTGCTGCTCAAGTGACCACTCTCCATCAGCCCAAGAATTCTGAAATACTTTGAAGATGATGTCCCTGTAACTTCACAGGGTTGGCTAATCCGTTTAAAATTATGGTTACAATATATATTATAATTTTAAAAAGAAGCAATCAAGAAATGAGAAACGAGAAATAAGCAAAGACATCTGACAAATCCTACAGAACACGGACTAAATAGGTCCAAATAAGTAGTTTTGCTTTTGATTTTCTGCTACAAAAATCAACCGTGAGTGATGTCCTAATCCGGCAGCGTCACCCCTGAGCACCGGATTCACCAAGAGCAGGAGCGCTGTGGTTTAACTCGCCCCACCTCTCAGATCCAGGTCACGGACCTTTAGTATATGCCCATCAGTTTCATGTATTGTTTAGAAACTAAAATTTGAAAGAAAAAAAAAAATTTAAGAACCACCTGCAATATATTCTCCCTGAAATATCTTCACGCATGGTAAGAAAGTTAGTACTTTCCTCTGGGAAAGCAGACAGATTTCTGTTTTGGTCTAAGTTAAGGCATTCACAAAACATTACAGTAAGATGCGCGGATACAGACATCACAGCTGAAAAGCACCAGCGGCAGAACTGACAAGTTATAATCTTCTTAAATTCATCATTTGAAGACAAGATTTACATACCCAGTAGTATTTAGTATCTCCAGAATTTGTCTGCTGAATCCACATTTGGCTTCCTAAATGTAAAAACATTCACAAAGGTTACATTTTCCACATGGTCCAAGTGGAACAGTCACAGCTGGCGCGTTGCGAGCCAGCACAGCACTTGTCCAGCGCGGCCACCGCCACGTTTGGGGAGCTCTGGGGACTCCCTCACATCCCCTTTTCCTTCAAGTACTGACCCATCGAGATGCCAGCCCCGGTGTGTAACCCACAGACTACCTTTGGTTTGTAACCACACAGATCTGTGGTCCCCAAGCCCTGGGCCAGACCCTGCCGCACCCCCGCATGCCCCCGAGCCACAGGAGGCGAGCAAAGCTTCGTCTGTGTTATCGGCACCCCCCAGCTCCCCATCGCTGGCAGCACCACCTGAGCCGCCCCCACCCCTCCCCCATCCACGGAAAAACTGTCTTTCACGAAACTGGTCCCTGGTGCCAAAAAGGCTGGGGATCCCTGAGGCAGATGACACGTGTTCTGGCAGTTCATCATCTTTGTGGTCAGAAGGTTCCTCTGAGTCAAACCTGGATTATCGACAGAGACCCCCCGGGTTCATTCTTCACTCCATTCACGCAAAACGATCTTCACTCACTCAACCTACTGCAGTGATCTCGACAATCGTTTTCCTGTTCCCAACTGGACTTTCACTCCCATTTTCAAAAAATTTATCTTTACATTACAGAGTACCAAACCTTTTCGGGGTTATGGAAATCTTAAGCTTTCTTTTCATGCCACAGGACCCCGAATCCCAGCAGCCTCGTAAAAAGACTTGGCACAACATAAACATATTCGTGTTTGGCAAAAAATACTTTAATACCTCTAATAATACTGTTCCCCAAATGCATGAATGCTTTCTCAGCCTCCAGAAAAATACATTTTTAAGAACTAAAATCTGTCTTAAGCAATCAAGAAAAAAAATTACTTTATCATTACTGGGAATTATTATCTTCCTCTGTTATTTTAATAAATACCTTGAACAAGTCAAAGAGAATCTTGGTCCTAACCTAGTGATCCCAACATGCTGAAATTTATGTTAACATTTTCCTTGTTATTACTTTCATTATACTAATTATATTAACTAATTGGCTTCATTCATACTAGTTACACTAACTTTCAATCCAGTTACGGCACCCTGATTCTCAAACGGCCCCGTGAGGACTGTGACGTCCACTCATAAACGGGGAAGGGAAGCGCTCTGCACTGAAGCCGCCGGCCAGTGTGTCTTGGCTAGTAAGTGGGCTGTTTCTTTACTCCAAGCAGCCTCACCTGTCAGAGTTTTAGTCTGCTTATCTCTGAACAGGCCACCCTCTGTCCAGACTTGCCTGCCTCAACACTGGTTGAGAATTAAGTAAAGTTAACAGAGGTTCAATTCCTCTCAAGACTGCAAACATGATATAAGTGGACATGGCTGGGTTTTAGAAATTATTGCCCTAATTCCAATCTGAAAGACAATTAGTTTTGCTCAAACTATCAGTGGACACAATCTATCAAACCTGATACTCAAACTGATGTACAATCAACATATACTTTCACCAAAAATGCTACAAGAACCACCCCATTACAAGCAAGAATCGCCAACTGTTTCACTCATCCGTCAGACAGATACAGAGCACACGTGCCGTAGCCAGGGTTTCTTTTCCATGTCAATGAAGGGTCTGAAGGGTGACCTAGGGTGCAAACCCGAGCACGACCAGGTTCCCCGCATTCAGGAAGTACAACGACCCGACTGCACACAACAGCATCCCACGAACTCAAACAAAGGGCAATGAACTAGCAACCAACGGAACCAGCGAAGTGTTAACAGTGTTGACCCCGTCGGAACCAGCGAAGTGTTAACAGTGTTGACCCCGTCGGTTCTCTCCTTAGTTCACTTGTTCCCTGACCAAGTTTGGCAGCAGAAAGAAGAGGCACCCCACCGAGACGCTGATGATAAAGCCAAGCAAAATGCAGATTACTTTGTTTGATCTCCATAAGCACCCATTAAGGCCTGGATAACTTCCTGAAACCACTACGGCTTCATTAGCGAAAGCTAGGAAAAAAGATTTCACTGTCCCCTTGTTGCAGATGTTAACAGCAAAAGAAATTACAAATAAAACCATTTTTGAGTTCTTTACCTGTTTGTTTCCTTTCATAAAGAGCATCACAGAAGCTTTATTTGTCAGCACTTTGAGCCTAAAGAGAGAAAATTGACATAAAATGGCTCAGCTCAATTATTAAACACCACTTTTGCTCCGCTTCATGAGTAACATGCGTATGTGAGGGGTAGCAGGACGGCAGCCCACAGCTCTGAGTGGCACCAAACAAGCAAACGCGCTGACATTTTCCTTTATTCCGTTCTGTCCCTAAGCCACTGTAAAACACAGTATGGCTTTTAAGGCAACGAATGTTCCTTCAAGTTGCAATTTAAGCCCATCAACTCACAGTACTAAAAAAATAATAATAACCCATTCAGTAAGGAATCGTTCAGTAGGGGCCTCGATACTGAGCCCATCCAAACTTCCCAGAACTAGGTCTTGTGTGCACCACGATGCCGCCCCCACTACACCGGGGAGGCTCACAAGGTCAGAGCTGAGGGAGAAGGTGCTAAACCTCAGCACATCAACTAACAAAACTTGAACGCTCTCATCTTAACTCTGTACTTAATATTTTATACAATCTTTCAAACATCGTAATCTAACTTGCCATCAGGAATTTTAATTATCTGAACATAGTCACAAGTTTAGTCACAAATTCCAGGAAAAGTCAGTGCTGGGACAGGTCCCTAAAGTACCTAAGCCCCAGCGGGTCGCACCAGCAGGCTGTCATTCCACTGGTGTTACACATAAGATTCATGGCTCAAAATCTCCTCATAGGGTAAAAGTTACCACAAATGAAACGCACAAATCATACACAAACAAAGCTATGCCATTTACACTGCCAACAGAGTAGGATTAGCTCATTCTCGGAAAAACAGTAGGAGATACAGGAACAGGATGCTGACCCCACACATCACTTAGCCAGCAACCCCAGCCACCTGCATCACTCTGTACTGGCAGAAGAGATGTCACAAGTCCACAAACTCCACCTCCCCCACTTTGCTCACTGGGAACTCTTTAAATTATTACTCAAAATATGCTGAATTTTTACTTTCTATATAATTCTAGCCCTGGTATCTGAAGGCACAGATTTAGCAGCGGCACATTAGGAAAACAGAGAAGGTCTGTTGGAGACAAGGCCACAAACAGCAGCAAGTCTGTAATCAGCAGAGAGGGGGAAGTCAGCTGAACAGCAAATACAAGCATATAAAAAGCACAGCTGTCCCTGGAGACGCGGCCTGTCCTAGCACAGCCTCCACGAGCCAACAGCATCACCAGGCTGCAGCCCAGGACCACACGTGAGGACACCTGGGATCAACAGAGGGATGAGGACGGTCACTTTCTTATGAAAAAGGCAGGAAAGGGGGCAAACCTCGTGGGAAAACGTGGCACTCGAAGGCCAGCCTGACATACGTGGAATACTATTTGTGGAGAGTACTTTATCAATGAAGGGCAGATAATGAATGAGGTATTTATTATTCAGCACTTCTAGAAATCTTCAGAATGTTGGAAGGCAAACTCGGGCCCCAACTATGAATAGCTGATGTGCTGAGGCATTTCAAAGCAAATTCCTCTGTAAACTTCTGCATTAATTCAGATTTATTACAATGAAAATCCCTGTAAGTCTCCCTATACACCAAAGTCCAAAATTCCTATAAGAGAACTTCTCCAAAAGCTGAGATCTTTCATAAAACAAACACAGATTTTTACAGCTCCAAAATCGGCTAGAATTCAAGTCGCCGAGTTGAGAAAGGCAATGAGCAGGAGCGAGTCTGTTTAAAGGTGTCTGCACACGCGTCAGCTTTTCACACCCGACACCCGTCCCAGCCAGCACTCTGCCAGGGACGGCACCACAGCAGGCACTGCGGCTGCACAGGAGAAAACACGACCGGGCCAAGTTTGAGCCATGAGCAGTAACAAGACAACCGGGTCCTGGCTCTGAAACGCAGAGGTGAGCAAACCTTGGTCATTTCACGGAAACAATGACATTTCCATACAAGCAAAGAATATCCCTCACATATTCGCTAAACTGGCACTAAAATGTCTCCAGCGTAAATTAGATCTTCCCAAGTCTGAGTGACTGGCTTCACTGTAAACAACAAAATTATGAACTCCAGGATGCCAACACCAAATCCTTGATTTCCATTTAGAAAGAAAATGCAAAAACTGAGGATTTAAAAGTGTTTTCAGGAGTAAATGGCAGACTACTTAAGACTTTTTAAAACACTTACCTTTCCTCTAATTTGGGAGCTTTGGGGCAAACTGTATCTAGTTCTTCAGACGCCTCTAGCTCCTGAAATACACACATCTATATCAGTTTAGGAAAAAATTTAGTATGACATAAACCTCCTTGATCATACCATAATATACACTACCGATCAATCACCTCATCAGAAACACTGTATTTACTGCAGGTTCTTATTAAGACAGAGATTCGTAAGAAAGCTGTATTTTAGATTTATTACAAAACTTAAGCTGTCTGGGGATGGGCACGCTTGTAGCTGTTACTCTGGCGGTGCAAAGGCAATTTATGTAACCAAAGCATTTGGACCCCCGTAATATTCTGAAATTACAAAAAAAGGATGTTCTAAATGAAATTCTTTACAAGGTACAGACTTCTCAATTCTAACCTTAATTATATCAAGTCCTCCTATGAGCTCTCCAGAAACATAGAGCTGAGGATAGGTAGGCCAATTGGAGTAGGTTTTGAGCCCCTGTCGAACCTCTTCATCTGAGAAGATGTCAAAACTGCTAAATTGAATATTATGTTTGTGAAGAATCTCCACCATCTGCCTGCTGAAACCTGCACGCAGAGAAAGAAAATAAAGAACACATTCACATGATAAATTAATTTGAAGTGCACATCTATTGATACAGATGTCTGCATCTTATTTTGCTAATGATTTAATTAATTAGCACAGCTGAATAGTATATAGAGAAAAAAAATCCAAGAATCCTTGTTCGACCTCAAACCCTCCTACATGTTAACCTACCATTAACAAAACTGTATTTAAGAAATGTGGTGTGTGTGTATTTATCAAAGTTCCGCTTCAATATTAGGAACTTCTTTTTTTGTTGAAGGAGAAACAAAAAGCAAAGACCTGAAGCCCAGACACCTGCTCCATCCATCCACCAAGGGATACAAGAGGAGGCCTTGGGTGGTCACCTCCCAGCACTTTCCTCCCAATCAGGAGACTGACCCGGACGCCCTGGACAGTCCTCAGCTCTCCTGTTGTGAATCTAAGAGAATCAAATTGGGGGGGACCTGCAATCGATATTTTAACTACTACTTCACTAAACTACTACTTGACTATACTGAAAACCCAATTCTGTTTAGTTTCTATTGCCATTGTACTACTTCCTGAGTATCCACTCCAGAGGTTCTCAATCTTCACCATCTCTAAGTAGGATAAATTAAAAATCAAGAAGGAACGTGTTCTCTTTTAGTCTAGAATGGGCGTAAGCACGCTGAATTTTAAAGCTATCCTCTCTGTTGTCATACATAAACTGTCGACAGAGTGACGGTATTCTTTCTCATCTCATGTCGTAACTCAACGGTTTCTTTTCCAAAACTGTTTACATTCCCTAAAGTATGTAATGCGATTTTTCTCACTACACTGCAGTGACAATTTTGTGTTCCATGATTTTATTATACTTTCGTGACACATTTTTATTCTCTACTTTTTTGACATCATCTTATTATGACATCAACACTGAAGAATAAGAGTGTGAATATCGGTCTTTTGTAAACCTGTTAGTCTAGACTAAAAGATATTTTTCTTTCCATAAGATAATTCTTCTCAATTTTTTCCAGTACTTTACACGACCCTGGTCTTTCATATCTCATTCTTCTTTTCAAACGTAGTTGTGATTCACTGGAAAATACCTATTCTTCAGATTCAAAATTCCTATAAGACTTAACAGCATCAGTGATTATTTTCAAATAAGATCAAATCATAAAATTCAGTATAAGATTAATTGCAAGAATAAAGCTTTACCTGATATCACCCAAAACAAGTTTACTATTACAACATGGATCTACAATGAGCTCCAAACATTTTCCAAGTCTACAGTTTACTGAGATGAAGCACTAGCATTTATTTGCACAGCATGTAAGTTGCTTTTCCTTCAACTGCAGTGTGAAGTTCATGTACAGCCTGAAGTAAAACACTGATTCTGAAATTTTTTCATTCATCTGGGAGTTCATTAGTAAACAGCTAACAGCTGATTGCTGATGGTTATTCTGTTGCCAATATATTAACTCATTTCTACTGTAACTGACTGAAAAAAAGCTGTATTTTAGCTTTAGGCAATTACATGCAGACTAGAAAGATTGATTGGCAGTATTTCATTTTTAAGGGTTAAAGTGGCAGACTAGAAATGTTATGCTTAAGCATAAAATAGTAAGAAGGTTTTACTCTAATAACAAAATATTTTACACACTTTTTAAAGAAAAATGCATGCATGCAATACAAAGATTGAAAAGTAGAAAAATCGTCTTCAGCTGACACAGAATCACCATTTCTATCCACAGTCATCTCTACTCACGACATGAATAATAAGCCTAACTGCCACATCAACGACTATCTAACAATAAAACCCTAAAGAATCCTTCTGAACCTGCTGTTTTTGTGTCTGATTTAAAAAGTAAAAACCCAGTTAGACGACTCTCACTGCAGGAGACATTTTTGCACTGTGGTTCAAATACCTTTTACTTTGCTAAAAGCTTTGTGAACTGAAATAGTTACAAGAACTCCCAAATAACTTAATCAACCTGCTTGAGGATTTAGCATTCTGTTTAAAAAGATCTCAGTGCTTCTGGAAACTCTTCCTAAAACATAAGCACACTCCTGTCTTCATGAGGAACACAGAATACGGACAATCCAATTCTTTGACAACTGAGACCCTATCAACGCATCGGGCCCATGATGCACGGTACAATTCTGCAGGTAGAGCCCAAAGTGGAGGATGACAGAGATGTGACCTGTGCAGGGTGCTGGGCCAGGTCCAGGGAGGCTCCAGGGCAACCCTCAAAATGGTTTTCAAGGTTTCCTGGATATAAAATTTAAATGTTATTCATTCATGGTTTTTCTGATTAAAACAAAACAAGGTGGAGGCCCGCTAATCAAAAACCAAGCACAGCTTTACTCCACAACAGGAGTTCAGCGGGAGTAAGGCAGTGTCACTGGAGGAAGGGCTTTCAAAGTGACTTCCGTGCGAAATAAGGAAAGGGCAGCTACTTAAATTCACGAGATTAGACGACCACTGATTTTTTTTAAGGGGAGCTTTGCCTACACTTCTCTGAAGCGCTAATGGAGAAGCGAAAACAATTCCTCACTGAGTAGCTCGGAAAAGAACCGCAGAGGGTGAAAGTTACCTGTGTAAGCAAGACGCTGAAACTGCAAGAAAGCAACTTAAAGGTGAACACAGTCTGTGTAGCGGGGCACACAGAAAAGAGAAAACAGAGTCAGAGCAGAATCAACGAAGGAAGTGGCCAGTCACGGTCACAATAAAAACATTTTCCAATTAATTCTATGTAAATATTTTATTTAAGAATAGCAACATCCTAAAATGATCTACTTGCTGTATGTGATAGACATGTAGCAGAAACCAAAATACCAGGAAACAAAAATGCCTATTGAATTCCCTGTCTTTTGCTATCTAAATGTCTAATAACACCATGTTTTTCAGAATGCTGACATGTTTTAAAGCTTTTTTTATTCTAACTATTTATTTGTACAGTCTTCCAAATGCCACTCCAAATGTTAATATAAAAATGTCTAGAAATACATCTTCAATTCAATTTAATGAAATAAAAAGCAGAAAAACGATTATTTCTAAGTTTACCTCTAATTTATTTGAATAATCATACAACATCTGCATTAAAAAGGCCAAGACTGGCTTCGCCCAACACCACCAGGAGGAATCAAAGGCATAAGGAGGGTCCTGGACTTGTCCCCTGTTACTGGGAAAGCAGAGCAGCCTGAAGCTCGTGGGCACAGCACACACACAGTCTACCCCTCTCCTCCAGTGCCTGCGCCTCCCTTCCTCAAGCTTCAGTTTTGCCACCTGCCAATTTCATTAGTTATCATCCAGAAAAGGCTGAGACCGCTACTGTCCTATCCCAAAGGTGAGAATACCGTGTTGGTGTTACCACAGGCTTGCTACGTATAACCTGTCATACAGGCGCACCCACACTCACAGCCGGCTCTGCTGCACCGCAGACTGGAAGGAAGGTGCTGAGATCCATCTGGCTGATGTGGTAAGCTCTTGTTATTAGGCTGCCACATAAAGTACCAGAAACGATTTTCATGCCTAATATGAGAAGGTGAATGGGAACCAGCTGCAACCCCACTAAACACACAAACGTAACACCACACAGAGACTGTCTTTGCTATCTTTAGTTAACTCTAGCACAGACTAAGTTAGCTCTGCAACACATAAATAGCAGGTGCCACGTAAACACCAGCAAGGAAATTTTTCAGGCAGCACTAACAGAAAAGGAAATCATTTCTTTGTCTTTTACAATAGAATTCATCATGAAACTTTATTTTTAAAACTAGGCTTTTTCATAACTTAATGTGTAATTTGATTACCCTATAGGGAAGAATTTAGAATTAAATTCTCATTGGAAGCTTGGCTATTTTCACAAAGTCACACTGGACGTGCCGTAATCATATCAATAGCGTGCTTAATTCTACTGCCACCTATCTTAATAAATTCCCTCCTGTGCAGTTGAAACAAATACTCTTAAGTCTCAACAGCATCATCAAAAGGCACTGAGTGCTCAATTATGCAACACACTAGCGGTGTACGAGGCATAGTAAAAAGAAAACAACACAAACCCAATACCAGGGGGGCCGAATAACTCTAAAACCTACCTAAGGACAAAACTCTAAGCATACATGTGTACAGAAAACAAGAGTGACTACCAGCCACGAATTAAGAATCGTTAAATTGCCAACAGCTACAAATTAGCAGTAACAGCAACTGGTGAATAACACAACCATCAGACACGGACAAACAACAGGGGAAGCAAAAGTCGACAGAGAGGATGCAGAAACACTGAGAAAATTCTGCAAAGTTTAAAATTGCTGAAGCTGAACTAGGTGAAGAAAAGGAGGCTGCTGAGAAAGAAAACTGCTAATAGTAAAACTAAACAGGCAAGAGACCCACTAACAGAGAGAGCAGTACAGCAGTGAGAACCTGATCCCAACTCGCTAGCAGGCGACCTGGGGCAAGGTACCTTCCTATCTTTGGGTCTGAGTATAAAACAGACTCATTTTAAACTTACATTAAAAAATACAAAACTTATGTGTAAAACAGATCTGAACTCCACGATTTTTAAGACCCCTTTTGGTTCTAATACTGTCTGAGTCTATAATGCAAACTAATCCTCAAGACCAAATCAGACAATGTGATTGGACATGACAACCTTTCAGACTTTCTGCAGGAGTACGAGCACAAGCACAGGACGTGTGATACGGAAGCAGCGTGCCCGTCTCAACTGCACCCTGTACTCGGGTAAGGCACCCGTTTTGTGCACAGTATCTTAAAAGCAGCTTCTTACCACATCGTGGCTCTTGCGGAGTTCCTTTCATGAACAACATGCAGGGGGCAGCATGAGTCAACTTCTTCAGGCGAAGGTTGAGATCTTCTTTAAGACGCTCATTAGCGCTGGGTGGGAAGGAGGCACTAGATGCGTGTCGCTGAACTTTTTTGGTCAACTCTGGGGCATGTGCACCATCTAATCGGTCGATTTTCTGAGAATTCTAAAGTTTAAAATGTCATTTAGAATATGTACGGCATTCCTTCATCATCTCTACATTTTAGACTCCAAAATTATAACAAGTACATAGTTGTAGCCAATTTTTAAAGGAGTTAACACTATTATTGGAGAAGTGGAAAAAAAACTGATTAACAATTGCTTGTACTGCATCTCAATTTTAGACATAATTTTTTTCTTCTTTTCTTGGGAACATACTGGGGAAGGATTGCAACGTCTCAAAGTCACACCTGATCAGAGTCTAACCTAAAACGAAAAGGATTTCCCCTGCACCTGCTGGGATGAGTCTATATCAAGTATAAATGAGGTATTTGGGGAGCTATGGTAACACACATGGCTCTGAAGCACAGATCTGCACCCACTTCCCAAGAGTCATTAATCAAACCAGAACCAGCCAGATGTTCCATTATGTCCAGGCACATGGTCTAAACAACCAACTTCTGATCCAACTCAGGAAACACTGGGGGTCTATAGCCATGTGTCTGGATTTTGAACAAGAAGCTCCAGTTCTGGCTGCTGGCCCTCTGCAGTCCATGCCATTTTTCC
This sequence comes from Lepilemur ruficaudatus, assembly GCA_963574885.1. Classification (NCBI taxonomy): domain Eukaryota; kingdom Metazoa; phylum Chordata; class Mammalia; order Primates; family Lepilemuridae; genus Lepilemur; species Lepilemur ruficaudatus. Next base: position 26,358 of record CAUYRT010039275.1, on the reverse strand, counting down.
AAGATGTTGGCAAGCAACTGGCATGGTCCTCCTCTTCAGCATCAGTGCAGAAAATGGGACTATCAGAAAAAATGTGGAAAGCCAGGAACAACCAATGTCTAACGTTCGGGGATTATGAGAGAGGGTAAAAGAAACAAAATAGACAGTCCCACGGCCCACTACAGATGGATGATTTCTTGTACCACTTTTATCCTTACCTTGAAAAACAGAAAGGTAGGAACAGAACTAATTTCATATTTTTCAGATACTTCAGGAACAGCTTCAGCTTCCAACTTTTAAAATAAAAAGGAATTCAGGCTTGATTATTAAAAAGTCCTTTTTTACTACTTCAATATGTAAATCAGTTTCACAGGCATTATCCCTTCGAGTAGCTGGTGTTTTAAAGAGTATGGTACAAAAGTTTACGACATATTTACATTTAAATGAGACTCACTGGGCTGGCATGTCATCCACTGAGCCTACAGTGTCAAAACAGGTTCAGAGGTTTTTATTTTGTTGCACATTTCAAAAGATGCCTGGAGGCTGTGAATAAAATTTTTGGTGCACTAGTGACCTAGTAAATTTTCAATCATATGCAGCTACTACTATATTGAAATCCATAAATCACTGACCCCAGTTATGTCATGATTACAGTGCTTATTTTCTGCCCACAGCAATTCTTGCTGTTTGCTCTATTGACTAATTTCAAGAGGCAGTACATCATGACTGACAGTTGCAGCCTTCTGCAAATTATGAAGCAAAAAGGAGTATTTCTTCAATAAACTATTGATGTCTGATAAATTTTGCTTTTAACTCCTGCGAGGCTGCTGGACACTAAGCAAATAACCTGCTGGGTTACGCGCTTCCAGTCTGTTCGTGCACGTAAATGCCTGTTAAGTAAGGCGACTGCACTGTGTTTGGCGATTTCCTGGAGACCCTCAACAAAGTAGGACGTGATAACCTGCTACGTGGATTTAAAACATATTTAATAACACAATTTCTAAACAGTTAGAGCACAGTCACTGTAAGCTATTTGTGTAGGTCCTTATAAGCAACAGACTTTTAGAAACGCCAAGATACATTGTATCTTTCCCTCACAGGACTCTCAATTTAATATAAACTTTTTGAAACCAATAAAAATGTGTATTCACATTGTACCTGTAGGAAATAAAATTTATTGATAAATTACATTGTTAAAAGCCTTTAAAATATATACACTACTTTTCCAAGTGTGAAAGATTTCCACCGGGCTTGAAATGCTGGTTTTGTCTGGAGCTTTTATCTGGATGCTAGCGGTCAGGGAGCACCGTCAGAATAAAGCTGGACGGTGAGCAGGGGCAGAGGATTTGTCTGTCATCTGTGTCTCCACCTCGCTTACTCTCGGGTGCTCTTTTACTACTTTAATTTTCTCTCTTTAGAAGGACCTTTTGCAACAGTATTTTTAACTATCTCCAGTTTTTAAAATGTATTTATGTGACAATTCCATAAATTTTAAATCAGTATCAACTATCCAATAATCTGAAAAAAAGGGCAAACAGAAGATAAAGCATCCTGAGACAGCTTTTTGGAACAGACTGGGTTTTGGAAACGTTTGTGCTGTTTTCTTTCACACACACAATTCCACACTCAGACCAGCGATGACCGGAAAGGCTGATGACGAGGGCACGCCTCCACTGCCGCCCCCCAGCTCACCCTTTTCTCTGTGGGCTAACCTCCACCGAGGGCCCACTCGGCACTGGCATCGTGCTGCGCTCAGTAACAATCTCTACCTTCAGCATGACTGGATTCCAACAGAAAAGTAATGCAAGTCCAAAAAAAAAAAAAAAGGCAATGCTAAGTAGAAATAATGTAGTATAGTCTTAAACCAGAACAAAACAGGTAGCATCCTGATAAAATAAATTCCTATATCCTTTTAAAATCATATTTCTTCTCACATTCCTGCTGGTTTCCAATACGGTCCGTTACTGACTGACAACTCTCCTGGGAAGCAAATGGCCTCTTGCGATTCCTGCTGAAGCCAGAGAATCACCACAACTGCCTCCCTCCAATCAGCTCCCAGACGACAAGTTCACAGCGACGCAGAGGCAGTGGTAATGAACAAGTCCTCCAGAACAGGGGAGGGGAGTGCAACGTAGGGCAAGACAGTTCTCCAAAACATCAAGGGCATCTGAAGTACTAAAACCTCTGCAGCGCTAAATTTTTTGGAAATATCTTTGTTGGATGCAGCAGCCAAAACAATGAAAATAGAAATATTAATACACAAATACTTTAAAGGATCTGCATTCAGAAGAGCTCAAAGATGATCAACAACAGCTATCTTTCATGAACGACCTGCTCTGCCACAAATCCTGACAGGCCCTTACCATCGATTGCCTAGGCCACTTACAAAAGGCACACACAGCATGGTACCATCTCAATGCTGTCGGTGGTTAGGACACTGACCTAACCAGAGGAGGTACGATGGCGAATTTCAGGTGTTAACTGGACTGAGTTAAGTCAGTTAACTCAGACAGCTGGAAAAGCACATTTCTGAGCGTGTCTGTGAGGGTGTCTGAGGAGCGAGGCATTTGAATCAGCCGAGCCGTGAGGATCCCCCTTCACCCAACAGGCCGAGGGCCTGGACCGAACAGTGAGGCAGAGGAAACGCGTATCTGCTCTCCCACTCGCTGGCTCTCTCTCTCTCCTGCTCCAGGAGCTGAGACGCCCATCTGCTCCTGCCGTTGGACGTCAGAAGTCCAGGTGCTACAGCGTTTGGACTCCAAGACTTGGACCAGTCCCCCCCAGCCCCAGGTTCTCAGGCCTCGGACCGAGAGTTACACCGCTGGCTCCCTTGGTTCTCAGGCCTTCAGACCTGGACCGGTTAGGCCACCAGCTTCCCTGGTTCTCCAGCCGGCAGACAGCAGATGAAAAGACTTCTCAACCTCCACAAGCACATGAGCCAACTCCCACAGCAAATCCCTCCTCACAGCTGTATCTGTCCTATCGGTCTTGTCTGTCCAGAGAACCCTAATTCAGGAGTAACTTGTCCAAAGACACACCGTTAGTAGGTGGCAGAGCTAAGAAACAAACACAGGTTTGTTTGACTACAAAACCTGTGCTTCTTTCACTGTTCTGTGGCTGATTCTTCCTACTATTACAATAAAGAAAGATCACATTTCAAAGACAAGATTTATACATGACTTAAGGACCAATCAAATGTGAATGTTCCCAGAACAGAATCCAGGAAAAAATGCCTTTAGAGGAAACCGCTTGTTTCCAAGAATCTCAAACTCTGGAACCTTCCCACACAGCACGCTATGTCTATGAAGAAGGGGCGAGAGGGGCAAGGGAGGCATCAGGTGAATCCAGGTGGGGAACCCTCCGTCCATGCTGCTTCAGTGGAGGGCTCACCAGGGACTGCCAGGACAGCAATGGCCGACAGCTAAGAGTCACCTGGGCCAGACACTGTCTGTTCTAAGTGTGTTTCGTGGATGGACTCATTTAATCCTCACAGTAATAGGTACTGTCATTACACCCATTTTACAGAAGAAACTGGAACCTAAAGAGGTTCAGTAACTTGGCCTAGATTCCTGCTGTGGTTTGAATGTGTTGGAACTTACCCCCCAAGGTGATGGCAGTGAGGAGGGGCCTCTGGGAGAGGTAAGTGCCATCATAAAGGAGTCTGAGAGAACCAGCTCTTCCTTTTTGCCCTCCCACTCCTTCTGCCACATGAGGACACAGCAAGAAGGCACCATCTTGGGAGCAGAGAGCGAGCCCTCTCCAGATACTAAATCTGCTCATGCCCTGACCTTGGACTGCCCAGTCTCCAGAACTGTTGAGTAATCTGTCTCTGTTTTTCACAAACTACGCAACCTAAGGCACGCTGTCACGGTAGCACGAACAGACCGCGGCGATCACCAGCCTGCTGAGTGGCGGAGTGAGGCAGTGTGGCTCACCACCACGCCGTCACGTCAGCAAGTCCAGTGGCTGCTGCTTTCCTCATTTTATGACCTTTCAGTATCACTCAGTGACAGTGACCACATCCACCTTCTTGCAGTACTTGGCTTTCCACGTTTTCTTTTCCCCTAACTGTTGAGACTCATTCTCTTCGGCTGCTTCCTTCACCCCTGGCCACCCTGCAACACAGGCATATTCCAGGACTTGGTCCTGAGTTGTTCTTGGCTCATCCTCATTCACTCTCCTGGAGTAGTCTCATCCAATCCCATAACTCTAAGTGACACCGATATGACAACAACTCCCAGGTTCTTCCTGGCCCAGGCCTCTCCCCTTGCCTCCAGACTACACACTCAACCTTTGCACCTGGAGCTCCCACTAAACCTGCTGCTCCTCAAGGCATCTCTAGCTCACCAATTCCATCCAGTGGCTCAAATCAAAAAGGAGACAACCTTGGTTAATCCATTTCTCTCACCCCCTACACATACAATCCATCAACAGGTTTTCTGGGGTTTCCTCCAAAATGTAAGCCAACTCAGACATCATTTCGTCTCTTACCTGGTGCAGAGAAAAAGCCTCCCAGCTGGTGTCCCTGTTTCCACTCTGCACCCTCCCCACTTTGAAACACTCTCCACCCAGCAGCCAGAGCACCGACGTAAGACAGGAATCGGCTGTCACTTCTCGGGCACTCGGAATAAGACCTGAACGCCACCCCTGTGCACAAGGCCACTTGAACCTTGCCTGCCACTCCAACCTCACGTCACGCCCTCCTCCCTCTCACCACACGCCAGCCCCGCTAGCCTCCCACCTGCGCCTCCAACACTTTGAACTCGCTAGTCCTTTGCCTAAAAGCTCTTCCCAGCTCTCCCAACAGCTGGCTCCTTTTCGTTTTTCAGATTTCACCTCACTATACACAGCCTCCCAACACAATCTAAATAAAGTACCCACCCATCCCAGTCCCCATCTTTCATAGCCTATGTTTTCTTTTGCAGAACTTACCACTACCTGAAATGATCTTGGTAACGTATCTGTTCACCCATTTACTGTCTGTGACCCTTGGTGCTCTGCAACCCCAATGCCCAGAATAATGTGTGGCATTTAGTGTTCAACAAACAAATTTTGACAGAATATTCAACAAAGGTGGCCACTATAACTAAGACAAGAATGGGAGTGGCCACCTGCCAACAGTGACACTGAGGATCTAAGGTTGAGGAGAGGACACTTAAGCCTGACATTCAAGGATATTTGGTTAAACCTCATAAACAAGCTTCCTTCTACTCTGTGATGTGTGATATTAAAAAAAAAGACAAATTTCAAAATCAAATTTCTTCTTTCTCAGATAGCCAAATATAAATTCAAAAGTTATTTAAATTGGCCGGGCGCGGTGGCTCACACCTGTAATCCTAGCACTCTGGGAGGCCGAGGCGGGCGGATTGCTCAACGTCAGGAGTTCGAGGCCAACCTGAGCAAGAGCGAGACCCCGTCTCCACTATAAATAGAAACAAATTAACTGGCCAACTAAATATATATAGAAAAAATTAGCCGGGCGTGGTGGCGCATGCCTGTAGTCCCAGCTACTCGGGAGACTGAGGCAGGAGGATCGCTTGAGCCCAGGAGTTTGAGGTTGCTGTGAGCTAGGCTGATGCCACAGCACTCTAGCCTGGGCAACAGAATGAGACTGTCTCAAAAAAAAAAAAAAAAAGTTATTTAAATTAACATTTTTGATAAATTTAAGACTTTTGCCAAACTTAGCCCAGAAGCAGATAATAAACCATGTTAATTGTGGTAATTTTTTATTACCAAGATAGCATAAATAAAAGCTAGATTATTTTTAAGATTTAGTAATTCTACTAGGACTGAGAGGCATTTTTTAGAATTCCTATAAAACAGAATTCAACATATTATTCTCTAAGATGCCAAATGAACTAGCCAATACTCTCTGACACTGAAGTACAGGAACTCAGCTAGTTGGTTTGCACCTAGTTATATAGCTAGTTGGTGCCCTTCCAGAGACTGCCCAGCACTGCCTGTTTACATACAGTAATTACAGACATTTAGAAATTAAACAGTGTTAAGCTACATTTATATTTATATGGATTGTACAGACCTTTAAAAATTAAACAGTATGAACTCTATCTTAAGATACTTGCACATTTCAGAATAAGAATAAATCAAACTGGCCGGATGCGGTGGCTCACGCCTGTAATCCTAGCACTCTGGGAGGCCGAGGTGGGTGGATCACTCAAGGTCACGAGTTCAAAACCAGCCTGAGCAAGAGCGAGACCGTCTCTACTATAAATAGAAAGAAATTAGCTGGACAACTAAAAATATACATAGAAAAAATTAGCCAGGCATGGTGGCGCATGCCCGTAGTCCCAGCTACTCGGGAGGCTGAGGCAGGAGGATCGCTTAAGCCCAGGAGTTTGAGGTTGCTGTCAGCTAGGCTGACACCACGGCACTCACTCTAGCCCAGGCAACACAGTGAGACTGTCTCAAAAAAAAAAAAAAAAAAAGAATAAATCAAACCATAAAGATTCCTATTTTTTAAGATGCAAAAATACAAATTTAACTATATAACTCCTCCATACCCTTGACCTCATATCTCAAGTTACAACGGATACAAAACACATGTACAGCAGCTACTACACACACCAGGTTAGTACTAAATTAAATACAAATACAACAGTATGAAATCTCACCCACCAGCTGGCTGACAGGTCTCACTTTAAGAATTTTTGTACTTAAGCACATTATGTGTTAAAATGAGCACCACAGCCTAGTGAGATCAGGGTATTAAGCTGAAGTGGGGCTGGGGAGACTGGCATGGGAGACAGAAGCCACCTAACTGCATAGGTAAAGGTCCCTACCTCAAGTATCTCACCATTTAGTCCAAAGGCCATCAAAACAGGAATTAAATGACAATACAAAAATACAGGATATTTCCAAAGAGCCCAATCAATGGCACAGACTAAGTCCAGAAATTAAAAAATATATATATAGCCACAAGAAAAAAAAGGAAAGATTTAATATAAAATGGACTGGATTTGGCTCTCAGACACCACCAGCGGCAGGCACCCAGCTTTTTCATCACCCACAGAGCCGTAGACTATTCCCTCCTTCCCACCCTCTCTACTGGGCACCATATTTTGAAAGACTATGAAACAATTAATTAAATGATAAATGTGTATTCCTATTTTAGGTAAAGACACAAGCAGGATCAATGTGAGATAAGGTACTAACAAAATGACTATGTAATTTGCAAAGCAAAGGCACCAGACATTTTAGCTATTTAATTTTATTCTGAACAAATATACGGTTTCTATAGGACTTCTTTTTTTGTTGTTGTTTTTTTGAGACAGAGTCTCACTCTGTTGCCCAGGCTAGAGTGCCGTGGCGTCAACCTAGCTCACAGCAACCTCAAACTACTGGGCTTAAGCGATCCTCCTGCCTCAGCCTCCCGGGTAGCTGGGACTACAGGAATACGCCACCATGCCCAGCTAAAACTTTTTTATATATTTTTTTTAGTTGTCCAGCTAATTTCTTTCTATTTTTTAGCAGAGACGGGTTCTCGCTCTTGCTCAGGCTGGTCTCGAACTCCTGGCCTCAAGCGATCCTCCCGCTTCGGCCTCCCAGAGTGGTAGGATTACAGGCGTGAGCCACTGTGCCTGGCCTCTATAAGACTTTTAATGAGAGCCTCAGGATGGGGCCCAGGGCCTCAGGATCCAACCAGATATAGCAGTGATTCAGGTAAGCGGAACTTACCATAAACACAGTACCCAAAAGGAGTATGAACACACTTTACAACCACATCACCAGTATAGGGAATGAGGGATTCATATGCAAAAAGCATGAAAACCTTGCCTTTCAGCATTCAATTCCAATGAGTACAAACAAACTACTCTGACCCAAACACACGTGACTAACCTTTCCAAAGGTGGCATTTTACCATCTCCTACCAAGTAAGAAATTGTTGATGTTACAAAACCTTACAATCTGTTAAAAACATCTAGTTTAAGATCACTTATTTAAATGATTTTGTAAATCTCAGCCACAAAAATAGACTAATCCTTTTATTTCACAAGTTGAAAAAAATGCCAACCTATTGCATCATTCAAAAAAGACTAAGAAATCAAAAGAGTAGAACATTAGTTCCATACTCTAGAAATTTCCAAAAGCTCTCAATAGCAAAAGAACACGGTTTTAAAATGAACTGTATGCCTCTCTTACTGAGCAAGGTCAATGATCTCTCAAATACTTTACTTCTCATTTGCTCACTACTGTTCAGTGAGTGCCTTTAATTATCTGCCTTACAAAATCCATGCACATTACCTTTGCCCTTGATGAAGTCGACTGAGAAAGAAAACCTATGCCACAGAGTGAGTTTTCGGAAATCGATGACTCCTAGAACGACCAGTCTCGCACCATGTCATCCCCACGAATGGCAGGTGCAGCCAGGCTCCCTCATCCCCACAACCTGACAGGGCTAAGGACTTCTCCAACCCCTGGCTCACTGAGACACCTAAGCACCTGAACAACCTTAAATCTCACTGCCAAGTCTGGTCCCAATGTGAGAAGTAATTCTATAATCGCCTTAAATAAATCATTCGGATGGCAGCTAAGAACAATGTGTTACCTAAACCAGTAACACTATACACACAAAGGCAGACTCAGAACCATTACCATCGTCTTGATTAATCTTACGATTGAAATGTTTAATCATTCATTTCACTTGTAATCATTATCTTTTACCACTGACCAAACATGCAGTTTTAATGTCCCCTTCTATTATTTATACTGGACATTTTAGGGTTACATTCTAAGGTTACATTAACACATTTCATTGGAATTTTAAATAAGTCCTTAAATTTTAAAAAGCTAACTATCATATTCATATATGCTCTATCTGCATAAAGAAACACTGGAAGGGTTCATACAAAATTAATACATGTGGTTACTTATGGGGTGAGACAACAGGGTTGACAGGGAAGAGTGGGGTGAGCCTTCTCAATGTACACCTTTCTACACTGTTTGGATTTTTGAACCATCTGAGCAAAGCAAACTTATCTACATAGAAGCTGTCTGAAAATTTTCTGTACAAATTTCTACTGTACAAATGAAGCAGAATGTCAGAATTCTGTGTTTTCAGTTTACATAAAAAGAGGCATATAGACAAACACAGTTACGTTATTTTTAATCCCATATATGGGTATACTGATAGTCAACATGTATTCTGATCTCAAAAATTCTGGTTTTAAAAAACAAGACTTTGGTTTTTTATAGTTTTTTAAATCCTAAGGATTCAGGGCTTTGAATACAAGGTATGCCTTCCTTCCCAATAATTCATCTCTAAGACTTTCAACACGCATTTCGGCCCTGCTGCCTAAGCCAGTACTAAGTCTTCAGTGACAACTTGAATGTGTTAAAACCAAGCGAGCAGGACTGTCCCTTTCCTAGTGCTCACACACTCAAAAGAGACACCAGAAATGAGGAGCGACAAATGAAGGAGGCGAGGAAGAAGAGACTGTCTGGCTTCCCTCTTCCTCGGCACCCTAACAAGTCACAAAGCCGTTCAGCTTCTCTCACAGGTCTGCATTCGCCCAGTCCAGAGTAGCAACCTCCCCCTGCTCCCCTGGTCCCCAGCAACCCTGACATACCCTTTCCTGGATCATTTTCTGCATCACACCCAGCTTCTCAGTGATGTCCATCTTGTCTCTACTTTAGTCATCTTAAAACCAGTTTCCCAGTGAATCATCGAGTCCGCATCTGCTCTCCGACACCCTGCCACACAGCACCCCCTACGCCAGGCACTCACGCCCTCACGGATGGGGGAGGGAAAGCGTACTTGAGACATGCAACATCACTTTAAGACTCTTAAGAATAAACTACTGCAAAACTAACAGAACCCAACACCAATTATCAATATTTGGAATTCCACACCACGCCTCCTTTCTATTAGTTAATAAAACCTAATCTAACCCGTAAGTCAGAATTAAATTCACAAAAGACATGACACTGAGAGTATAATACCTTCACAAATGAAGCTTGAGGGTGTTCTTTAGCCAGCTCCGCCATTACATCATTCATCTGCGTGCACTGGGGGGACCATGGCGCCCAGAAATGAACCACAAGCAGGGACCTGTAAACCAAAATACACATTTTTTAATATTGCACTAACTTTGGAATCATATGTAGAAAATGAATAAAATATTACATTGCTAATAACATATTTGCCTGCCTGGAAAACCAAAGCAAGTGGGCGAAGTTGCTGGAGGAAATAATTGAGTTTTAGCACGCAAGCCAGCGTCGCAGATCAAAAACCAGGGAAAAGTATCCACTCACAACAGTAATAAATGCATTAAGTCAAATTCTTGGAGGTACTTGGGCCACTATAATACTTATTCAAAGAAAATAAAACCTTAATGGGAAAAATAAAATATATGACCTCTACCCTCTCCTGGCTGGAAAAACTTCAGTAAAATAAACTATTACTAATTAAAACCTTCAAGATATTTTTCTAAACATTAGAAACCACGTGATAAAATAAATGTGAGCTTATCAAAGAATATTAATAAAGCAATAGTAGTGGACTCAATTTTTGTTAAATATTTAATTCATACAAAAGAATATTTATGTCATGTGCAAGCTATAAATAACAAAATGAATTGTCTGTATACCTACCACCCAGCTAAAGAAATAGAAAATTTCTGCCATCTCTGGAGCCCCTGTACGGCCCACCACAAAGATACCCCCTTCCCCAACCTCTTCAGAGACAACCATCATCCTCAATTCTGTGTTCATCGTTCTCTCACTTTTGTTTCCCACGAGTGCAACTAACCCTAAACAATGTTTCACTCTGCACACTTTTGAAATTATGTAAATGAAGGAGGAAAAAAGTACACTAACTTCAGAAATAAACAAATGCTGATACAGATTAAATTCTATTATCAAAAAAAAACTTTAAAACAACTGGCTGAATTGTTTTATACTGTTACAATTTTGTTGTATTCAACACTACAATATAAGAACACTCTGCAAGGTTCTTGAGACTCCTGTGGATGAATTTTCAAGTTAATGATATTTCCTGAGTCAAGATTTAACCCTTATGAAGTGGTTCTGAATACTCATCCATCTCAATTAACAGTCATATAAACCAACTGTATCTTCAGACCCTTGAGGAAAGTGGAAACATTTCTGTATTAAAGGCACATTGTGAAAAATGGCTGTGGATACGCTATTACTACTAACATCAGTGTTTACTTTTTAAATATGGTATTGTCATGAACAGGCATAATTGTGACCACAGAAATCATGATAAAATGTGGAAAGGAAAGGCAGGGAAGGAGGCCCAGCAGAAGAAGGAAAAGAAGTCTTCTGCTGTTTACGAAAACATGCTTTTATAGTTTTTATATTATGCTACAAAAGATTTGCTAAATATTTACAGTATGGACAGAACAGATTAATATCATTAACTAAAGTCTCAGGAATCGCAGTGTACATCTTATTTTCATACAAGATCATTTTGGAAAAGATATCTTTAAGTCTATTATCATATCCAACTGAAAACTGCTTCAGTTTTATAGAATTCTGTTCAAATATAACACTCCCTCTTAAAAAATCTGAAGATCAGGGGGAAAAAGTTACACAGAAAAAAGGACTAAGGACAACTAACCTGTGGGCAAGGATAAGAATAACAAACCGTAAAAACCAGTAAAATAATAGAGGTGAGAGGAGCGAGCCTGCAATAAAGGGTCACGAAAGCACTGGGAAAATCTCAGAGGAAAGTAAAAGGGGGAGGATTCGGTGACACAGAGGCACAGTCTAGAACTGACGCCAAGTTGTGACTTCAAGACTGGTGGCTCGTGGTGGCACTAGCCTGGAATCATGGTGCAGAAGAGGGTTAGTCGAATGGGCTACAGAATGATGTCTCAAGCTCAGGAAAGAGTCTGCACCTGACACATGGACTTGGGAACCAAGAAATACACAGGACCGGCGCCACGCCACATAGGGGTGCAGGAGAACCGAGGAGACCCAGTGCCTCAAGGGCTTGTCAACACCAAGTTGAACAGATGGAGAAGGAATTCATGTAGTGAAGCAGAGAAGGGGTCCCGAGAGGTACAGGAAGGTTACAGGGTGTCCCAGAAGTCAAGAGTGGAGCGACAATCGACAACCGCAGCAGGGACGGGCAGCGAGCAGCAGAGCGTAACCTCGGTGGAAGGGCAGAAGCACAGGTCAGACAGACCGCAGCACGCGGGGGACAGCACTGAAGACGAGGGTGCAGAGATCTTCTCTCTGATCTCTAAGAGATCTGCACTGGGCAGAGGAAAAGACAGGACCAAGGAATGGGCTTTTTTAATACAAGAAAGTCTTCATCTGTTTACGTTGTAAGGGACAGTGAAATGAGAAGGGGGAGGCCAGGTCTCAGAAGAGCAAGGAGAAGGGGAACCTGGAGCAGAGAAGAACTCACCTTGCAGAAGGCGGGCAGTCTCCTCTGAGTCAGAAGCGAAGGAGTTAAGAATGGGTAAGGCTACAAGCAAGTGAGCAGGTGCTCACGGAGAGGGGAGGAGGGCTCAGAGAAATGCTACTTGGAGTCTCCTTTTCTCTCAGGTAGGAAGCAAGGTCATTTGCTGAAACAAAAGAAAACGGAGGGCAGGGATCACCTGTAGGACTGATTAAGTAAGAAGAGTGAGCTTCCAGGGGCACACAAAAGGAAAGCAGGAGGCTCCAAAGGAAAACTCACCTAAGACAGGAAAGGACATGTTATAAGGACCCCCCTCCACCCCACGCTGATGGGTTATAATTTGCATCCTGCAGAAGTCAGCAGCTTCAGTGCATGAGCAGGTAGGCCTCAGGTCTATGGCAGAGACTATGTTGTTTCCTCAAACACTGTTTCCTTTTCCTCCTGGGCATTCAGCGAGACTACATTTTCCAGGCCTCCCTGCAATTGCATGGAGCCCCGGCACTGATTTCTGGCCAGTAGTCGGACCCCTCAAAACCCTCCCTCATGAGCCTCCGCCTACTCCAGCCTTGCTCCTCAGTGACGCAGAGGGCAGGGGACGTGCCAAGGGCTAAGGGTGGCGAGAACAAACGCAGAGGTCCACAAAGGCCCTGAGCCAGTCAAGGAGTGTTCATAGCAGCCTTACACATTATAACCCAAAACTAGAAAGAACCCAGACGTCCACGAGGGGCAGAAAGTGCTGTACATTCACACAATGGAATACAACTCAGCAATAAAAACGAATCAACTACAGATACACACAGCGCAGATGACTCTCCAGAACATACTGAGCAAAAGACGCCCTACGTAAAAGAGGAGCTGTGCGATTTTATCTACATAAAGTCCAAGAGCAGAGAAAACTAATCCACGGTGACAGAGACACATCAGCAGTCGAGGGAAAGGGGATAAAGAACTTCCCCGGATTCTATTTTCTTGCTTTGAATGGTGGTGACTGGTGTGTCCACATAATTATCAAAACTCATCACATCTAACAATTAAGATTTGTACATTTTATTATTATAAATAACACCTCAATTTTTTAAAAAAAGCTGGGATGCCACTTTTCACCAAATTGACAAAGGATTTTTTAAATCATCATATTCAATGATAAAAAAGGATGGTGAAAGAAGCACTTTCGTATCCTGCAGGAAAATATTAAATTGCGACCTTTCAGAAATTTCTTACACATATGTAAACATCTATCCTACGGAAGTAACTAAAGAGACAAAGATCTATGTGTATGGATATTTTCCCATTATTTTACCTAAATAACTAAAAAAAATCTAAAGCTCAACAACATAGTCTTTTAATGGTCATAACAAATTACAAAGCCATTAAAAATCAAATTTTCAAAGAATTTTAATGCCATGGGAAAATGCTCCCAGTTACATTTTTTTAAATTAAAATAGGCCACCAAACTTTATAATGCTGTGATCCCAGGTATGTACAAAAGAAAAAAATAAGCGAACAGAACCTGAATTCAAGTTTCAGTTCCGTTATTACTAACGTGGTTTTAAAGAGTAACTCAACTTTCCCATCTGTAAAACAGCAATACCTAACGCCCTGGGATGCTGGGAAGACCAAACAAAAATATCTGAGTGCTCTGAAAACATTAAGGCATAATATTAATGTTAACAGTTATTTTAAACTATCCACAATATTCTCATATTTAGATGCTTAACTTCCACCTTTCAATTAAGCACATTATGCCCAATATCATAAGGACATACTCATCTGAAACAAATACAAATGTCACCCTCTTTTGCATTACGTGTAACTGGTGCGCTGTTTGGGAAAACATGCAGAGAGAGACCAGGTTCAAATACTGACTCATGCGATTTCAGGCAATGTAACGAACCCTGATTCTTCATCAGTAAAATAATTACTGCTCAGTACACAGTTGTTTCTCTATCATTACAGTATTCTGCCACGAGAGTTACCCGTCTGCAGGGAAACAGCAGCTACTGTTTGTTAGATATATCACACACTACAGAGTGTAACCGCTCTGCAGATGGGTATTAACATTCCCTCTGTATAGACCAGCTGAGGTTTCAGTAACTTAACATCTGATTAGATGACTTAAGAAAAAATTTTAATTCATACCAAATTTCAAAATGGAGAAGCAATGATCTGGAAAGTAGACTCATAGTGATCACATCCACATAAACGCTTCCGTTTTCACAGAAAACAGCAGAGAATTGCTCCTTCCACAGATGCCACACGCCATTTCCCAGGCGCCCATTTAAACTGGTCACTAAGGAAAGCGTATACTGTTTTGTGGGTCATTTCAAGTACAGAACAGTGGCAAAAATCCAAATGTCACTTCCATTTAAACTTCGTACCCACTGTATAGTTTAAGGACTCTTTAAAACATGAAGCACAGAAACTAAAATGTGAACCACACACACAAAAACGGTCTCTTCAGGTGATGGTCAGTTCAGAACGTTTATTCAGGACAGGTGCACAGGTGCCCTGCTCTTCTCAAGAAGCCACCTCTGGCGACCCCCCCAATCGTGCTGCCTAAAGATCCGTGTGTTGCGCGCTGGAAGAATTAGAACAGAGGATCCGTCAACGAGTAACCACCACCCCCCCCTTACTTAAAACGACTTCCCAGTTAAGCCTGAAATGCCAAAGGGCTGTTTTAATTAACACTTTAACGTCATCACTTCCGCTGAAGCACCGTTAACCAGAAGTCAGAGCTCTCGCCCTCCCCATTTTCAACAAAGGCAACTCCCCGTCTCGCTCGCACTCCCCCTGCACAATCGGGGTGCCACCTGCCTGCAGTTCGGTCTGCAAAATCTCGCCCGATACGCGCTGGCTGCCTGCCGTGAACCCCACGGACGCACTCTGCTCCCCACTGAAGACGCCAAGGGCCGACATCATCCCTGAGGGCCTCCTGCGTGCCAGGCACCGTAGCATCTCACACGCATCGTCTCACGCAGCCCTCGGGTAGGCGCCGACCCATTCCACCCTAGGGTAAACTGAGGCAGGGTCAGGAGACTTGCCCAGGAGTCACGTGGCTGGGGAGCGGCTGAGCCGAGGTCTGGGCCCCGCGCAACCCGACACCGAAGCCCCATCTCAGCGGGGACACCCCAGCTGAGCGATCTCAGGCCTCGCTCTGTTGCTCCGGAGCCCCCCACACCTGCCGGCGCGAGTTCACCTGCAGGCATTCGTGCCGGCGAGCAGTCGCACGACTCGAAGCTCCTACTAACGCCCCCGGGACCGCGTCTACGCAGCCCTACGGATCCCCTCTGCCAGGCTTCTCGAGCGTGAGAGCACGTGCCCCAAACCCGAGCGGACCCCCGCGACACCCGTTCGCGCGACAGGAAACCCGCGTCCACGGCAACAGGTTCAGTTCGGAACCGCAGACCTGCCGGCCGGTCACAAACTTCAAACGCTCATCGTGCGAGCGAGAGACGCAGCTGAGCCGGCGGGGACTCTCCCGGTGACCAGGGCCGCCGCCGCGAAGGGAGGCCGGGGGGGAAGGCCCGCAGCACCCTCCCGACCGGGGCGGCGGGAGGTCGAGGCCGGCGGCGCGGCGGCGGGCCCGGGTCCCCCCCCGCGGAGCTGAGTCACCGCGCCCCCCGCTCCGGGGCCGCCCGGGCCAGGGGTCAGCGGGGTCGCACGTCCCCCCGCGGCCGGGGACCAGCCCCGCCCTGCCCGCCGCTCGGCCCGGCGACCCCGGAGGCCCCGGGGAGTGCGCGGGCGGCGCCGGCCCGGTCCCCCGAGGCGGAGGCGAGCCGGGCGCCCCGCAACCGGGACGGGCCGCCCGCCGCCCGCCGCGGGCTTACTTGGCTCTGAGGCGCAGCAGCTCCTCCAACTGCCCGGCCGAGCCGACCTCCGCCACCGCCTCGGCCGCCCCCGCCGCCATGCTGCCGCCGCCAGACAGGAGCAGCCGAGCGCCGGCGCCTAGATAGGCGCGCGCCGCCGCGCGCAGTGCGCCTGCGCGGGCAGAGCCCCGCCCCCGGCGCCGCGGGTGGCGCAACCCGGGAAACCCCCGCGGCGGCGCCGGCGGCCGGGCAGGCTGGGGCTCGGGGCGCGGGCCCTGCGGGGTGGGTCACGCGGCTCCGGACTGCGGGCCTGCCTGCCTTGCGGCTCCTACAGCTTCCGGGCCAGGCCCCGGTCTGTGAGGGCGAGGAGGGCAGGTGTGTGACGTGGGTGGACGTGAAGTCGGAACGTGCACTGAGCAAGCCGAAATCCGGCTGCAGTGACTTTACCTATGGGGGGGATGCCCTGGGAGGTCGCGGCACCTCGGCACTGACACCGGGCGCTCCCCTCGCTCCTGGGGGCCCGGAACCCCGCGCTGCGAGTCCAGCGCCCTCCTCCCCTCCCGCGGGACCGCCCCTGGCGCAGCCCACCCGTCAGCCCTGTGACCGCGGAGCAGCAGGGCCTGGGTGGGTCTGCTGCCGGGCCCGGCGCCAGGACCCCCGCATCCTCCCGCCTGGCCTGCACCGCCGTCCCTGGCTTTCGTGGGGCATCCCCGTGATGTTGAGTCTCCGGTGATTTCCTGTGCACCCCGCTGCCCGTGCGTCCCACACGCTGCCTGGGTGCCCTCCAGGAAACCTCTGCTGCAGGCCCAGAACCCCCGCTGCCCTCCAGAGCCCAGCACCCATCTGCCTTGGGGATGGGGCCAACTTTTGTTGGATGCCCCCAGGCCACGTGAGGCCAGCCCTCTAAAGCTCTGCTTTGGGGTCCCCAGCTCACTGAAGGCCGTGGCTCCCACCCAGACTGGGGGCTCCTCCTGGACAGCCCTCCTGCTCTCTCTGGGCTTTAGATCAGGAGCCCATGGGCCCTTCCTTACTAGCTGGGTGTTCCCAGGCCCCCTGCACCTGCTTTTACCATGAGCCTGTCTGAACTGTGCTTGTGTCTTGTGTGCTCAAGGAGGGAAAGAACTGGGTCTCCGACCCAGTGCATGGAGTAGAGCCAGGCACATGGTAGGTGCTCATTCATTTCATGCGCCCGGCTAGCAGCCGGCAGAGAGAGCTAGCTGAGAAATCTGGCTTATGAGATTTCAAAGACTTTGCACAAGAAAAAAGAAATGCCACATATCATTAATAATTTTTATATTGTTTACATGTTGATAGTATTTGGGATATACTACGTTTTGTGAAGTATCTTATTTAAATTACATTTACTCTGTTTACCTTTGGTTACTAGGAAATTTTTTTTTTTTTTTTCAGACAGAGTCTCGCTCTGTTGCCCGGGCGAGAGTGCCGTGGCATCAGCCTAGCTCACAGCAACCTCCAACTCCTGGGCTCAAGCGATCCTTCTGCCTCAGCCTCCCGAGTAGCTGGGATGACAGGCATGCACCACCATGCCTGGCTAATTTTTTCTACATATTTTTAGCTGGCCAATTCATTTCTTCTCTATTATTAGTAGAGACGGGGTCTCGCTCTTGCTCAGGCTGGTTTCCAACTCCTGACCTTGAGCAATCCGCCCACCTCGGCCTCCCAGAGTGCTAGGATTACAGGCGTGAGCCACCTCGCCCGGCCAGTTACTAGGAAATTTTTAATTACATAGGTGACTTTCATTTATGGCAGCACTATTCTAGTGATCAAAGTGGCCTTTAGGAGCCCCGTTATATATCTCCCTCACCTTGAGATATACACGTTACAAAAAATGGTAAATTCCACTTTAAAATGCAACAAGAGAACAATGAGGCACTGTTTTGCATCTTGCCTGTATTGGTAGGTACACAAACCTAAACGTGTGATAAAATTGTACAGAACTAAATACACATGTACAAGTAAAACTGAAGAAACTGGAAAAAAATCAGTGAATTGTGTATGATATCAACATTCCTGCTTGTGATATCATATTACAGTTTTGCAAGATGTTACCATTGGGGGAAAGTGTACACAGGATCTCTATTATTTTTTATAGGTGCATGTAAATCTACAGTATTTTTAAAAAGTTTAAAAAAAAACAATGTAAAGAAAACCTTAGAGTTTACCGTGGAAAAAATGCAATAGGAGGGGAAACAATCATGTCTTAAAACGAGATACGTATTCCAATTACCATTATTAAACTTAGAATTATATGTAAAAGAAATATGTAACTGTATAGCGAAATGTAGTATAGAAAAAGGTCTCCAGAAGGGTGCCCCCCAGAGTATTAGGAGAGCTTGTCCCCAGAGAGTGAAAGCAGAGAGTTAAAGGAAGGTTCTTCACTTTCTACTTACATGCTTCTTTGCATGTTTTCAAAGAGCATGGACTGCTTTTGTAGTTTAAAAAATAATGAAATTGTAATGCAGGAGGGAACTGTGCTATAGTGAATTCTTTTCCAAAAAAAAGAAAAAAGAGCACCCCTCAAATGGGCTTTTCTATAAATGCTGATTTTTTTTCCCTTTAAGTGGAGCTTGCCGGAAGTAAGATACACCACCTGCACAGCAAACTCCCTGCTTAAAGAAAAATGCTATGAAGACTCCAGGATAACATTTCCAATTCTGCCCCTTCCCTTTTTGTAGTTATTGTAGAAGCCAAGGGAAAACTTCCTCTTTACCCTCTGAACTTTTGCTGAAATCACTGGCAAAAGGCAGATTAATGGCAAAAAGGCATACAGATTTGAGCATAGTTTTACGTGACTCGGAAGCCTTCAGAATGAAGACCCAAAAGATAGAGGGGAAACTGTCCATTTTTATCCTTAGGTTCAACAAAGTATGGACAGCCACGTAGAAACACACTGGACAGAAGAGGTATGATCTAACGCTATCTGGAAAACTCAGCATGACTTGTGTGTTTGTTCAGACTCCCCTTGGCCTCTGTGTAGCATTCCTTCCTTCCGGGTGCAGGGCATGACCCTGTCTATAATGGGGTCCTCTTACGTGCAGTCAAGCAAGATAGGTCAGATAATATCTTTATGGCCAGTTTTTACATGGAAAAGTAGTGGGAAAGTTAGAGTAATATTTTTAGATTGGATGTATGGCTTTGAGGAAAAGGGGTTCTGGTTTCCATGACCGCCTTAGGGAAGAGAGATTCTAGTTTCCATGTCCAGCCTCAGGAGAATGAGGGGCCAGAGACAGGAAGGCAGGAGAAAGTCAGAGAAAAACTTTTGCTTCTGAGGCTGTTTCTGAGGCCTTCATTTTGGGGGTGTCATTTCCTGAGCCCCAGCATTATCACTATTGATGCCAACAGGCCTAGGGTCAGCAGATGACTTCGTAGCTTTAAATGCTCAGACTTCAGCAACAGACTGCTTGGCTGAGCACTGAGCCCAGCTATGTTTTGGGGAGTTCCGGGGTACACAGGCATACATTGGTACACAGTGCTTTCAGAGCCCTCGCACACACAGGTCTGTATTTATCAGTTATCGGCGCTCCCTGGAGCTGACGATGTGGAGGGCATCACTGCCCACCCCCACTTTATAGCTAAGGAAACTGCCCAGATCCACAGCGGGGGAGGGGCACCCCCCCAACTCAGCCCTTCACTGCCTGGAGCTCTCACACCCACCAACGCTCTGCAGAGTCCAGTCCTCTCCCTCCCTCTGAGAATGCAGGGCCCAGAGGGAAAAAGTGGCCACGTTACATTGGGCCTATGACAGAACACTCTGCACTTGGCTTTCCCTTAAGCCCCCTTAGAGCTCAAAAGCTCAAAAACACAGGAAAGCAGGATGTTGGGGCTGATTTTGGCCTGTGTCTCCGTGAGTTCATCCTGGGCACTGCTGTTCTGCTGACTCCATATATAAGCGTCATTTAGCCAAGTCCCTGGTGGGGGCGGGGGGAGCAGTTCCACTAGGGAGCCCAGTGACACTTGGGCTTACGTGGTCAGGAAGGGCTCTCCTAACACAGCAGCTGCCTCAGTCACACACTGGGAAGATGGGACAGTTGGGCTTCCCCAGGGTACTACATGGCACTTCTCAGCCTGAAGGGGCTGAAGCGTGGGGCCCAGGACCAGGGCTGTGGGCCTGGGAGAGCCGAATTCCCGGGAGGGTTCAGGGGATGCTTCCTGGGCCTTCTGGCAGCAAAGAAATTGCACCTCAGTCTGAGAACTGACTGTGTTTTAAAGGGGTGTGTGTGATTGAGCTGTAATTATTTTGCTGGGTGATGACAACTAACATTTACTGCTCCTACACAGGCAGGGAGATCGTTTAGCCATGAACGTTGAGGATGAGGCCTCACTCGTGCCTGTGTCCCAGAGGTACTCAGTGGGCACAGGCCGGTACCAAGGGGCCCAGACGACCCGTAGTGGAGAGGATGGCCTGGTCAGCTTGGATGAAAACTGGGAGATGATCCCCCCTGGCGGGCGCCTTTGTGAACCCTCCCAAGAGAAGCTAGAAACCCAAAGAAATGCTGGAGGTGAGGGAGAATGAGAAGGCGTTTTTTTTAAATGGGTAAAGCTTGGCATTTAAGATGTTGTTATTCAAGTAAAATGGCCAACGTTTCCTTTCTTTTAAGAGAGACTCTTAAATTCCAATTACTCTGCCCCCAAAGACCAGTTGAGAATAACCCCAACTGGAGGGAATTAATTTCCTTAGGAATTTCACTGTTGCAAGATTAATGGGGCCCCCTGCAGAGAAACAGTAAAACTGTAAGTACAGTAGATTTGCACCTGAAGGATACATGTTTTAATTTCTGTTCTCAAGCTGCGATACCATCTTCTCCAGCTACTGTAAAAAGCATAAATGAGCACCCTCACGACTGCTGAGAACCTGCCTCCACTAGCAACCAGGAGGAGCCCCCGGCCTGGGGCTGCTAAGGGCCAAACTGGCCGGGACCTGGTTGACCCAGCCCAGAGCAGAAAGCCTGGACCGGATTCTCCCAAGTCTACCCACAAGCCACACACAGGCCTGCCACCCACCCCCAGGGAGGGGCAGCCGGCCCAAGACTGAGACTATCTCTCCGGAGCCCTGCGGGTTTTTCCACCTGCATCCCCGCAGCTTCTGAGGAGTCAAGGATGGGCCTTGGGGAAGGTCTTCCTTGAAACCAGCTTGAGATAAACCAGCTTGAGATAAACCGGAGACAGGGTCCAACCAAACAACTAGCCCCTTCCTTTGCCTTAGCCCCAGGGCCACCCTGGCAACTGGGACCCTCCTCCTGTCACGGTAACCAAGGACCAGTCTGGGATACAGAAGTGGGAGTGGGCTGTGAAGGCTCCTCTCTCGACCCCAGGAGTCAGACCTTGGTCTGGGAATGTGTCAGCCCATTTTCTGCGTTCCCTTCCTTGCCAGGAACGGCTTTTATTGGAAGAACTCTATGTATATGCCTGCTATAAATGTTGTTTATGCTGTCATAGCTAGATTTTTATTGGTTGTATTTTTGCTGCACTTGCTTGAAAAATAATTATTTTCAAAGAAAAGAAGAATTACATATCCAGTAAACTAAATAACACTCACTGTTTATTAGGGACCTCTGACAGCTCCTCAAATGTGAAAAAAGATTTCCAAGCAGTGAACGGACAATTTATGTGCAAGTTTATTTGTGAAACAGATTTCAAGACATACTTCATCCTGGCTCTGCCAGTAAAAATACATTCCATTTCTTTTCAGAAGTATGTGTTATCTGATGGTTTCACAATAATCCAGTTTCCCCTAAGAAGATAGGTACCCACTAACCTAATCTAGCCTTGGGTTGAATGTTGTTGGGCTGCCGTACAGAAAAACGAAAGTGCTCATGTCCCAAAAGGCATTCTTTAAAAGAAATGCATTTACAAGAAATGTAGTTTATAAGTCTTAACGCAATTGCTGCAGTCTCCAAAAATTGTTTAGTTAAAATAATTTTTAAACATGTTTTTAATTGCTTACAATTTATCTGGGGGAAAAAAAAACAAAACCTCATCTTGAGGGTTGACTGCCCATTTTCCATCCCCTGCATAAACCCCAATCTCTTCCCCACTGAGGAGCGGACCGGGAGTTGGGCACGGCTTGTAGAGCCAGTTTCTAGGCTGTAGGTGGCATCAGCCACCTCTTCAGGCTGGAGAAGGAGCGGCCTTTGTTGAGTGGTTTCTTTATTCAACCTAGAGACCACGCTGAGAATTAACACAAACTGGTACTATTACCCGTGGAGGCTCTGCTGATCCATCCGAAACCTGACCTGCGGACTTTTAACACCTTCTCCTGCCCTTTCTCATTTCAGTCGGCTGTGGATTTGTAAGATGTGCCAAGTGTGTGCTGTACACGTGAATGCACGCCATTACCCAGGGGTGCAGGCAGAGGAGGCACATCTGCACGTGGTCACTTGCACACATGGTCCCACGGGCATCGGAATTTACCCAAAGGCCCAGTTCCTGATGCAATCGCCCCACACATATTCGATAATATTTTTCGGTCACGGAGTAAACATAATTACCACGTGTTTTTTTTTTTTTTTGTAGGACAGAGTCTCACTCTGTCGCCTGGGCTAGAGTGCCATGGCGTGAGCCCAGCTCATAGCAACCTCAAACTCCTGGGTTCAAGCCTCCTGAGTAGCTGGGACTACAGGCACACACCACCATGCCTGGCTAATTTTTTCTATTTTTAGTGGAAACAGAGTCTTGCTCTTGCTCAGGCTGGTCTCAAACTCCTGAGCTCAAGCAATCCTCCTGCCTCAGCCTCCCAGAGTGCTAGGATTACAGGTATGAGCCACCATACCAGGCCCATATTTTCCCTTTTGAGTCAAAATGTTTTACATACAAATAGTGATGTGTGTGTGCATATATATATGTATGTATATATACATTCTTTAAGTCCATTTCGAGTTAATTTTATTTGTAACTTTTGTTTCATATCTAAGAAACCAAGGACACAGATGAGCTTGCCTTGGTATCACAAGACCATTTGTAAAATCGTAATTCCTTAGAGACTGAAGAAGTTCTAACCAGTCAGGCTCTTTTAGGCTGTGTGGCTCCAAGGGCTCCCCTCTGGAGGAGGACCCTTCCAGATACTGGGTCCCTAGGCATGCCCGCTCTCTTCGTTCACCTTGGCATTCTTTCAGAGGCTGCTTCGGCACAGAGACATCACTCACAGTGGGGACCTCTGGAGTGGCCAGACAGCACAGTCAGCACCTCCCACCTGTGAAGGAAAGCGTGGAGAGCAGTCTGGGAGACACTGAGCACACACGTGCATATATATGTGCACACACAGGCACACACACACACCCTAATGGCACAGCTCGACCATACACAGCTAACAGTTCTGGAGTCTGAGCCCTGGCTAAAGGGCAGTCAGTACTGACTCTGTAACATGCAGCAGATGCCATCCCAACCTAAGCTAAGCAGAAAGCTAATCGGTTGAGGTTTGGTTAAATCAATGACCACAACAGTCTTTTTTATTTTTCTTTTTTTGAGACAGGATCTCACTCTGTTGCTGAGCTAGAGTGCAGTGGTGTCATCGCAGCTCACTGGAACCTCGAACACCTGGGCTCCAGTGATCCTCCTGCCCCAGCCTCCCGTCGTGAGCCACGACGGGGTCTCGCTGTGCTTCTCAAGCTGATCTCACACCTGATCTCAAGAGAGCCACTCAGAGCGCTAGGATTACAGGCGTGAGCCACTGCGCCCGGCCACGGTAGCTTACGCTTGCCAAAAGTCCTCAAACGTCTGCCACACCTACCGTAACTTCCTTCTGGTTCTCTGCATCCTCTAAAATGTAACAGTGACATTTCCCCCCAGGTGCAGGAAGAAGGAACACTGACTATTTTGATTAATCATCTAAACGTTTTCGCATCTCTTCCAGAGTTGCCCGTCCCGGGCCTGCGCGGACGTTGGCCCACCACAAACGCCTCCGCTTGCGCAGAGCCCAGGTGGCAGGAGTGTGGGATTCCCGGGCCCCCTGCTCGTTCCGCTCTGGGGGCCTCCATGCCGGCCAGCCAGCGGCTGCTCTAAATGAAGCTCAGGGGCAGTATCAGGAAGGTGACGAAACTATAAAATAACCCTGGATGATGTGAATGCATCTGCAGTTGCTTCTGACGCTGAGCGGATTCACAGCGTATGCTGTCTCCAGACTGGAACGCCCACCTCGGATTTAAATGGCCGGGATGATTTCCCTGTAAAATGATTGCTCACTTTAAATTCCTTCCTCTAGAACAAAACAAATAAAGATAAAGGAAAAAAGCAAACCCCTGATTTTTAAAGGATCCATAGGCCCCTGTTGCCCAGTGGTATATACGAATGAACAGAGAGATGTGTCATGTTCTCACGACAAAGTAGCTAATTCCACGAGGATAAAGTAAAAACGTGGTGGTAACTCCATTATTAGCCTAAGTTTGAGTTCATTTCTATTACTTGCTTGTTCGTATAAAACATGCTTTCTCTTAATCAGAAGAAATACCTCTTTTAAACCTTTTGATACTAATGTTACTTTTAGACTACCCCAGCCTAACATACATTCTTTTTTCAGTTCAAATCTGTTGAAATGATTAAGAAATGAGTAACAGGAGGTACAGGAAAGAAGTCACCTTCCAACGATGAGAGACAGATGTGGGCCCCTAAAATGGGGAGCCCTTGACTTCAGGGACCGAAGGAAAGAGCCTGGCCGGGCCACGTCTGGCTGACCCCACGGCACCCAGGCAGGCGGAAGTCAGGCCGAGAGCCCGGGGCAGCAGCCCTGAGGCAGTGGCAGGAGGCAGAGAGCCCAGCGGCCCTAGGGAGGTCTTCCGTGGCCTGCCACCTTCGTCCTCAACCCCACCACGTGGCGTGGGGCGCCCCACGGGCCCCATCTTCAAAATCACTGTGTTTCAGTCCTATTTCCCCAAACTTTCTGGCCTTCGTCCCAGACTAGTGAGGACCAAGAGAGATGCTGTCCTGTCACCAGTTTGTTTGAATCTTTACTTTCCAGTTGCTACACACTCTGATTCACTGCGTCGCAGCTGAGAGTGACCAGACCCCCTCTTCGGGAAGCGGATCACAAATGCATTCCTGGCCACCCCATTTTCTCTCCTCTTGAATCAGACTATTGTATCATTCCTCACCCAGGACCAGGTTATTATTGGCCATGACTCTATCTACCCTACAGAAACATGTCCTTTTATGATGGGATAGCCACGTTAAATGACAGTGCTCTAGAAGACACCGCCACTAACACAGCTGCGGGTGAAGTCGGATTCCAAACAAATCCCACGGCCTAATGCTGCTCTTAAATAAAATGTTATTTTCGGGCCGGGCGCTGTGGCTCACGCCTGTAATCCTAGCTCTCTGGGAGGCCGAGGCGGGCGGATCGCTCAAGGTCAGGAGTTTGAAACCACCCTGAGCAAGGGCGAGACCCTGTCTCTACTATAAATAGAAATAAATTAATTGGCCAACTAAAAGTATATATATAAAAAATTAGCCGGGCATGGTGGCACATGTCTGTAGTCCCAGCTACTCGGGAGGCTGAGGCAGAAGGATTGCTTGAGCCCAGGAGTTTGAGGTTGCTGTGAGCTAGGCTGACGCCATGGCACTCTACAGCCTGGGCAACAGAGTGAGACTCTGTCTCAAAAAAAAAAAAAAAAAAAGAGTCAGATGCAGCCCCTGTCCTTGAGGAGCCCCCTCTTGATGAGGGAGACAGACACCTAACAGGTCATCATGGGACAGGGGACAAGGACCCTCAGACGGACGTTCCCAGGATTGCTCAGCAAAAGCCCTGGGTAGGAAGTGCGGAAGTAGCTCTGGTTGGGACGAGGGAACACAGGATACATCAAAGAGGAGGAGCTGCTTTAGGTGGGGGTTCAAGGAAGAGTCAGGGCTTCCTAGGTGGTTGAGAGGGGAAAGAGATTAGAGCTAGATGGCAGGAAGAGTATTCCCAGGTCAGGGAACAGTATGTGCAAAGGTGGAGAGGCAAGAAGTTGATGGGTACGTTTGGGGAACTTGATTTGGGGAAGCCTGAGTCATTAATACTCCTGCAGCTACATCCATTTTTATTACCTTGTCTCACCTTCTGAGATGGAAATGGGTATCGGAGGTGCCTGCCAGGTACTCAAGCAATTTGGAGACGATTGTGCTGCAGAAGTTACAGCTGGGGAGTGATTGCCCAGGTCACGCCCACCCATGAGGGGGCAGGAACCCCTGACA
>CAUYRT010039274.1:0-40018 GCA_963574885.1 Lepilemur ruficaudatus | reverse complement strand
TCCACTGTGTTCAATTAGGCAGCACCCAGTTTTGTTCTGCTGAAACCCATGATGTGTTATTCTAGGCATTTGCCACAGACTTTGGCAAATGCACCATGATGAGTTATTGTGTTCCTTGTATTTTCTTGGATAAATGAAATTAACATATGTGAGATAGGAATCAACTTTTCTTAAAGATGGTGCACTATTTGTTAAATAAAATGTTGAATAAGAACCATTCTCTTTTGAGGAGAGGGAAAGACAGAAAGATGAATCTCAAAACAAGGAAGCAACGAGAACTAGGTTATGTGATATTTATGTATGGGTGATGCAATTTTTAAAAATCTTCTCTGTGTAGCCTGAGAACTGTACTACTTAACTCCATCTTATATTTATTTTCCTCTATGTTGTAGTTCCTCTTGCCTCAGTCTTTAATGAAGACTGAGTAGTACCTTTAAAATAGTTTTGTGTTGGGGGCAGTAAAAGAAATATGAGCTTTCTGGCATCTGTCTTTGTAGAGGCCACTGTAGTTACATTATACTTAAGGAGTGGAAAGGCACCAGAATCCTAGGGAGTAGTCCTCAATAAGGTTAAGAGTGCCAGGTAGTGGCCATCTCAGAGTGGAGAACAAGGCTACATTATGGACTCTTCCAGCAGAGGATATGAGATAAGATATAATGTGAGTCTTTAAAAAAGTGCAGACAATTGGATTTGCATGTATTTATCAGTGTTTCTCACCCCAAAAGCTTGAGAGAATTAATGCATCTTCTCAGGAATTCTACCAAGGAAACTAAGTAGTTTGGGATTTATAAACAATTTGTTTTATTTTAAGTGTTTGTATATCAGGGAAACAGAGAAGCAGAACCCAAATGAATAATGTAAAATAAGGCACTTATTATAGAGATCGACCATACACATTGTATTTGTTAAACATTCTATTGAAGGCTGCTGTTTTCTGCTGCTAGGGTTGAGTGCGAAGTTGGCAGAGCCGGCAGGTGGAAAAGAGCGATGGATGTGAGATGGGGAAAGCAAATGTCAAATTGGAGCCACAACGCCTCTCATCCTTACTGATGCAGGATAAGCTGATGCTCTTGACCGTGAAGCTGCATACTCACCTGGCCCAGTTGCTGGAGAAGCTGAAAGGGGAGATCTGGCAGGAGCTGGGGGAGTTTGGGGCCTACTCCAAAAACAGGATAAACCAGCAGATCAGCAACAACAGGCATAAGCTGCAATAGCTCTGAACTCACACTCACCTTTCTAGGATAAATGTGGGTGCTGCTTCCCTGTCATCTTTTAATCATATGCAGATTTCATTTGTGGTCAATTCTAACTTGGAAAACTATATGGAAGACAAATGTGGGAAATAGAGTTTAAGTTAAGCTAAACTGACACATGAGAAAGCAACAACATTTCATTTAATTTTGTAATTTTAATGTAATTGTGCTTTAAATTGTGGGCTTTGAATCCAATAATGCAATTTTAGGTTGTGGAATGTTATCTCATGATTTTGAATACATCCTGGCACTTTACTAGGAGAATTATATTCTATGTACTAACATTATATAGTGCTTACCATATAGAATAGTTTTAGCAATTCCAAATATCTTTTATTTTTATAAAAGCTAGAATTTTAATGTCCTTTCAAGTATCGATACTAATAATAACGCATACCAAGTAAAAAGATCCCAATGATAATTAAAATTAAAATTCTGGTATCTGGATCAGGAAGCTCAGTTAAGCAAAAGTTAATTAGAAAAAAAGAGGCCTTACCAGGGCTGTGTATTAGGTTTCATTTTAAGTTAAAAGAAAGAGACAGTTTATGAGATTTCTGAAACTAAATATCAAATACAATGTTAAATACTATAAACAGATGAGTTCCAAATATAATGCTTGGCATGTAGTAAGAAGTCTACCAAAGGAAAAAGCAATGGAATTGATGATGATGTTGATGAAGAAGGAGATTATTATGATGTTGATACAAGTATACAAGAAGTGGTAATAAACAGAGGAAAAACATCAACCACTGTTCTCAAGGCATAAATGCACAGCAGTCCACATAGAAAACAGGAAAAATCACATATTTATTGGCAGTAATGATGCATTCATCTTGTTGTAACATTAAAGTGTGACCTATTCTCTGAATGTCTCTTATTATCTCCATCCCATAAGTAACTCCTTTGTGAGGGCATCATACCCTTTCATTAGCTTATCTATCAATTGTCAGTGACCTTTGTACAATTAAGGGATCATTTGGCTGTCTGGCTTACATGGGAAAAAACATGACAGCTTTGGGTAGAAAGAACCGCCTTTATTCAGCAAAGATCTCTAGACATGGCAGGCTTTTTGGTTTTATAGACTGAGCACTGTAGGACTGTATCTGAATGATTATGTTACTCCTGTCAGTAATGATGCTAAATAGAAACTTTCTGGAAAGAGTGAGAGAGGCAAGGAAATCGAAGGATATTGCACAGAGCCATTTTGTTCTGAAAGTGTGAAAGAAATGTAATACGTAATTTCTGATTAGTTTGATTTTTGAACTACACAATGCCACTTTTCCCACTATTCTTCAGAGGGATGTGCACCAGTATACCAGTTCTCCTTCTGGGCACATGGTCAAATTGCACTTTATCGCTCCCCACCCCACTGCCCTCCACAACTGAAGTTAGTTAGACACCACTATTGACCTGCTGTGGCCAATGAAATAAGAGCAGAAGTGAAATGTGCTACCAGAAGATTCTGGTAGAAGTATTTAACTATAGGCACTTGACTTTAAACTCTCCTTCTGCGGTACAGTGATTATAGTGGCCAGTGCTGTGATGGAACCTCCATGAGCCTGGGGCCCTGAGTGACAACAAGGAGCTGAACTCTAATGCTCCATGTGGGCATTCAAGATGAGTGAGATATATAGATTTTTTGTATGTGTGTGTTAAGCCGCTCAGAATAGGGTAGTGTTTGTTATTGCAGCCTGGCATAGCCCACCCTGACTAGTACAGATGGTGGCCTGCAGTGCTTATATACCAGAAAAGAATCATTCCAGAATGTACAGTATAAAGTCACTCAGTCACTTATCATAAAATTCATACAGTGAGGAAGAGTCTCAGATCCACAGATGGTGGGCCAAACTCCTTGGGTGGTTGATATCAGAAGGACAAGTGTTAAGCCTGGGGAGAATGTGTGGGCAGCCATCTGTCTTTGGCCAAGTGAACATGCTAATGTTCCAGGTCTTTAGGCAAAAGCAGAAAAGGGATGACAGCTTTCAGCTCAACAGTTAACTCAAGATGCCAAACTTTTTTGCTCTGTGTCTTATTTTTTTAAGAAGCCCCCAGATCCTCAGTTCTCAATCATCAACAAATAACTATATGCAAGCACAAATCTATGTTGATCCTACTTCTTGCAATAAATAATTTGAAGCACTTGATTGGCTTGAGCATGGATGTGTTTGGTGAATCATATGCACTGTGAGGATAATGACAAAAAATATTGAACATACTCAATTTATTTATATTAAAAAAGACATAAAATATTTGGAACTTACCCAAACACTGCTTGATATAAACTCGGCTACCATATAGATTCAAATATGTTTCTCTTTATTGGGAAAAATATCAATTAAAAATAATTATTAATTCAGAAACTGCTAGTGACTAGTGCTTTATAATTATTGCCCAGAGATTTGGAATGTTTATTGATTCTATGATAATGTAATCTTTAGGATAATGTGTGTTTAACTTCTGCAGGCTAAATAGCCTGTTATGTATGAGGTAGTGCAATAAGGTTACTAGGCCTGGTCCATAATTACTTTATCAGCCCACTTATTTAAAATTATCTGTTGTATTCTTAAGTTTGATTAGGGAAGGGAGGTTTTTTAATTTCTCAAAGGCAAGTTAAAAGATCTCATATAACTTTTATTCTAATACCTATGTCAAGAACAGCTTAATGCCAAAATCAATAAATATTTATTATGAGCACATTGAGTGTCAAATACTGTGCTAAATTCAAAGACACATAGTGAAGAGCACAAAGAGCTGTCTAAATTTACTTTACAGTGCATATTAAAATGGATATTAAGCAAATAATTACACAAATGATTTGTTATGGTTCTGGTAAGTGCTACAAAGGAGAAATTTAAGCTATTGTAAAAGTTGATAATAGAAAGATATACTCTTATCTGAGGTCAGGGAAATTTTTGTAAATGAATAAAATCTAGGTTCAAAGAGACACTTGAAAGATAGGTAGGAAAAAGGGAAAGGGAGAGAGGAAGAATCTTCCAGACAGTGGGTAACAGGCTGTGGTGCGATGCATTCAAGCCCACACATACCTAGAAGGGAATTCAGCTTGTACACCTAAATCTATTAAAATAAAAAAAAAGGAAATAAAATGAGGGAAACTATACAAGAAAAAGAGAGAGCAGAGTGAACCCTGGACACAGACTGTTTTGGAAATAGACCTTTGTGGGTTGTCCACACACACACACGCGTGCGTGCGGGATAGTACCTCTTTATCTGCGGTTTCACTTTCCACAGTTTCAGTTACCCAAGGGCAACTGTGATAGGAAAATATTAAATGAAAACTTCCAGAAATAAACAACTCATATGTTGTAAATTGTACACTCTTCTGAGTGCTGTGATGAAATCTGTCCTCTCAGTGATCAGTGCTTGTGTTCAAGGAATCCTTATTTTATTCCATAATGGCCCAAAAGTGCAAAAGCAGTGACGCTGGCAATTCAGAATGCCAAAGAGAAACCATAAAGCACTTTTCCTTTCAGTGAAAAGGTGAAAGTTCTTGACTGAATAAGACATAAAAAAAAATCTTGTTCTTGGGCTGAGGTTACTAAGATCCATGGTGAGAATGAATCTTTTATCTGTGAAACTGAGAAGGAAAAAGAAATTTATGCTATCTTTGCTGTCACAACTCAAACTGCAAAAGTCATGGCAACCGTGTGTGATAAGTGCTTAGTTAAGATGGAAAAGATCTTAAACTTGTGAGTGGAAGACATGAATACAAACATGTTCTGATTGATGGTAATCAGGTTCGCTCTTATCCGTGAAGTTAGGCATCCACTAGGGGTCTTGAAAAGTGTTAGAGGGGGACAACTGTATATAGTATATAATACATATTGTATGTGTGACCAAGCTCATAAGATCATGTAGGGAGAACATTTAGAATAAGAACATTTAGAATAAGAAAAAGAACTTTCTACAGAACCTAGAACTGAGTTCTGATGAATTCCGATATTTAAAGTTGGAGGAAGTTGACAAAATGATGTGGGAGGAACCATCAATGAATTAAGAGGAAAACAAAGAATTTACAGTGTTACAAAAAGCAAAGGAAGAGTCTTTCAAAAAGGGGGAGTGGTGGCTTCCACCCCTCTCAAGCTGATTGCTATCTCATAAGAATAGAGACATCGTGTTCTGAGATCTTCTGATCTATAAAAAAGAAATTCAAATTCTCTGAGATCCCTCAATTTTTAAATCAAGGCATAACTTAAAACTGTACAAACTCTGTCAATGGGCTAGAAATAAAGTCATTTTACAAACTCTGTGTTACGCCAACATTTATAACCAATAGTGATAACTATTTGGTTTAATCAGACATCTATTAATAGAACATTAGCAAAACATTCTGCCACAATTCTTAATTTAGCAGTCATTAAAATATTGTACAGCTGTAAACAGAGGCATACTGAAAAGAAAGTCCATAGAAGTTTTACAACGAAAAGTATTCAATTCAATTCAATACTTATGATTACAGAATCTATATGGGGTATGACAGCAACAAACGTAGTCGTAGTCTTAAGACCAGGGCATGAGCAATAGGCCCTATTATACATTATTTTCTTATTTGCTCTACTCTATGTACAAGAGAAAAACCTCTTTCATATTCCCTGATTCTGATTTCTCCAGACATTTTCCTACAGAAAAATTTGTTGGCATCCTTGATGACATAATTGTTCTCTCCGCCATTATGTGGTCAGCACTATTGTGCACAGCCTGCATTTCTACTAGGATGTACTCTAAGGGAACGCCGTAGAAAACTACTCTCAGATCGAGAGCTGCAGTGTCTATTGATGGCACTAGGACGGTGCAGTGGTCTCAACTGAAGCATGGCCCCTTCTTTGGAAGTCCCAAATCTTTTCTTTTATTTGACACTGGACTGGTGGCTTTGTATATATCCTGGCTCTTTCCTCTTCCCTCCCTGCTCATATCTTAAATGCACATAAATGCACAGGGAAGCCTGCCAATGTGCGCTGACATTAGACTACTGGAAGAGGTTAACAAAAGAAGAGTTTGAACAAGAAAAATGACTATATTAGAACCCAAGTTCAAAATGCTTTCTCCTCTTCTGAATCTAAATCTTGAAATAATATTTTTGGTGTTAATAGCAGCTACAAATAGAGTGCTCATTAATTATTGTTCTGGAAGTTGCAACCTTTTTTTTGTTTGAATTTAAATCACTTGACATGTATTAGTATCACAGGAGATAGAGATGATAAAAGCACTTGACTACATTCTTTATCTTTTTATTATGTTAGATATTAGACTCACTTCCTGAAATTATAAACCATATTTCTATGAGCATATCTTTTCTTTTAGCTTTTTAAACATTTCTTATTTCCTAATAGATATGGAAATAGTCAGAATTATGGTCATCAAAGTCCTCATTTCCATAAAATATAAATGAGTTTTCAAACGAGGTTTAAGGTTAAAATAAGATTTCTAATGTGTATATGTCAATTATTTTAACATCTATGAAATTTGAAATAACTTTATTAAATTAATATGTAAATAAAATGAATTTGCTGACAAGCCGAAAATGTATTGATGTATTTAGTCAAGAGAATGGAAGATAGATTATTTTTCGTACATTATGTATAATTAAGGGGGTGTGTCAATGAATATGAACTATAACCCTTATTCCTACAAAGTAAAATTTCCCAAGACAGTCGGATGTGGCTGGAACATCCATGACCCTGGAAAGGATCCCTGTTGGTTTGACTCCTTAAAAGGGTGTCCTATTTCT
Source organism: Lepilemur ruficaudatus (assembly GCA_963574885.1). NCBI lineage: Eukaryota > Metazoa > Chordata > Mammalia > Primates > Lepilemuridae > Lepilemur > Lepilemur ruficaudatus. The sequence continues at coordinate 33,019 of CAUYRT010039274.1, read as the reverse complement.
TTCCTCATGACTCCTAGCTGATTGGAATTTTTTTTTCCCTTGAAAATCTTGGTATAGAGAAAGAGAAAGAAGGGAGCAGGTTCTGATCAACAGTGATGGATTAGTTTGTTATAAAAGAGCTTGATTATGGACAAATTTACCTGAATACAATAGGTATTACTTAGTATACCCATTGCTTACTATAGACTACAAACAACCAAAGCCCCAGTTCTTTTAGATACAGAATCTATGTCAAGTAGGGTCCCAAATAGAGGAGTTTAATACAGATGGTTTGAATGAAGGTAATTTAATGAAGGCACTACTTAAAAGAATTGTGGGCAGTAATGAAGAGACTACTTAAAAGAAGAAAAATGGATACTGAGCAGCTGAAGCTGTTCAAGGGGCAAAGGGAGGAAATATTGTACCTTCTGGAGCCTGGAGAGCTCTGCAGCAGCTGAAGAGGGGTTACCCTATGGATATAGAAGGAAAGCACTGGGCAGAAGAGAGCTGGGGGCATAAGTATCAGATATCTCTCTCCTCCCACTCCGCAGTCTCCTACAGATGCCTACTAGAGGTGAACTCAACAAGCAAGGGAACACGAGTGATGCAGCCAGCAGAGCTCTGAGCAAGGCAGGGAGGATTAAGAAAGCTTCTGAATTGAAGGTGCAAATGAAAAATCTTTAGCTCAGTTCCAAATCCAGAGAGTCTGGCAAGTCTCTAGGACAACCGTGAGCAGGGTGTTTAGGATTGGGCTTGGGAAGTATGTCAGGAACCTTGGAAATTCCGAGTAACTCTGATTGGAGAGGTTCCTAAGGAAAGGTAACATTCTGAAGCCACTGATGCCTAATGCCCTTGAATATGTGTGCCAGGAGTGGTAATCAAGCTTCCGAATCCTTTGTTTCATTTCTTATTAACAACAGCCACCTGTAAGAGGAATAATTACTAATGTTCTATAGATTTAAAGAAACCTGATTTTTGGAGCTTAAATAGCTGGTAAGTAGAGAAACTGGTATTCAGGCTGAATTCTCACCACGTCTTCAGCTTGCGTCTTTCTTTCATTCCATGCTTCCCTTTGACATTTGAAAGCATTTGACTTACTCAAAGGCATGAAGTCAGCAAAAGCCCTTCATCTTCTTACCTGGCGGTAACAGTGACCACTTCTGTCAGCGGGATCATCAACGGGGCCATTTACTTCAGACCTTCCAACTCTGATGCTTTTTCAGATGTGGCTTTGACCGAGACCCAGAACTAACTCACACTTTCCTCCCGTCTGGTCACGTCTTTCCTGTTTCATGCTGGTTCCAGTCCTTAGAGTCCAGTCAATTACAGCCCACAAGAAAAATCTTCTTGTGTTTGGAAGAAATCTGGACTCAAAGGTGAAAATAGTGAAGAAAAAATTTGGAAGTGAGTAAAAAAAAAGAGACTAGCCACTGTTTCCTGGAATTGCTGGCACTTGTTCTGAAGTGGGTGAGTAGAGTCCGGCTGCCAGGGGGACTGGGCTGCTTCTCTGAAGCTTTGGACACACAGTGAGCCGAGAAGAGAGCATGAGACTGCTCTACTTGCTGGTTTTGAATTTAAACCTCAAAAGGAACTGGAAGAAAGCAGAGCAGGAGTGGACTGAAGTGAAACTGGGAAGAATCACACTTCTGCAGACATCTCTTTTGTGGGCTAGTGTGGGTGTTTGTTCCTCAGCTGGATCTTTTTTTCTGAGAAAATAAAAAAAAAAATCTAGCAAGACTTTACCTGCTAAAGGCGTTAAAGTTACATGAAAGGTGCATTCCTAATTCAGGATGCTACTGAAATATGGAAACTTTGCTTTACAAGTGCATCTATTAAATTTGCATTTTTGCATCACAAGCACATGCAAACTATACCCTCCCTCTGATGCCTCTACCCTCTCTCTTTTCTGCTGATGCAAGAGATAATTCTTCCGAACCCAAAGAAGTTTAAATCTCAGGATCTGTCGCTTGCCTGGGTTCCTTCCAAGGCCATATGTCTAATTTTACATTTGCAGTTTTGCATTCTTTTTCTTAAGAGGGACTCCCAAATTGTATAGGTTTCAGACTCCACAAAACCTGGTTGCTGGCAGTTGGAGGGGGTTTGGAGTTGAGCCTCAGGAAGGGACACGCTGTAGCAGAGACTACAAATCCTTTTAGCCCCAGCTGGCAGATTCTACATAGCTTGGTGGAAAAATACCTTGTCAGAATTGTCACCATTGACTTTACTTTACTGCTCCATGACACATCTAAAAAGGAGTTAATCAGTGACAAATTCTTAGGTGATAAATTGCCTCCAAGATCTTTTTCACAACACTCAGGCCAAGTAAACTTGGGAGGTCTAATGCATTCGTGTATTAAGTGCTGCTAACCTTCAAGGAAGCTTTCAAGCCAATGAATTCTAAATTGTGTGGAAAGAAAAATGCAGAGTGAGTTGTCCTTTTGATGCATTATTGCTCTTTAAAAATATTACTCGTCAGTATTTTTGGAACAGCACTTTCTTCATTTTATTTTTTCTGTGGATCTACTTTATATTTAGACCACGTCTATAGCCACAGACATACATGAAGGAGGACGCGACAACACATATCTGGGGTCTGTAGACTTTTTTTGTAAGGGGCCAGACAGTTCATCTCTGCAGGCAATAGAATCTCTATTGCAACTATTCAATTCTGATGTTGCATGAAAAGAGCCATAGACAACATTTAACTGAATGGATGTGGTTGGTTTTGTTTCAATAATGCTTTATTTATAGACACTGAAATTTGCGTGTCATATAATTTTTATGTGTCAGGAAATAGTATCCTTTTGTATTTTTTTTAATCATTTAAAAATGTAAAACCATTCTTAGCTCACAGGCTAAGGCAGGATGGATTTAGCCTATGGGCTATCATTTATAAACCTCTAATAAATGGTAATAATGGAAAAGATATGAATTTTCAAGCATCCAGACTTGGTTTTCAATCTTGACCCTGTTGCATTAAGTCAATGAAGTTTTATATCAGTTTGTTAACTCTGCAGATCCTTAGCTTCCTCATCTGTAAAATGGGTTTGTACTACTTATTTCTGAGAGTTGTTGGTAGGATTACATGAGGTATAGCATTTCAAAGCATCTAGCGTTAATGTCTGAAGAGTAGTAGTTAATCCATATATTCAAACTCATTTCCATTTTCTTGACTATTTCATTGACTGATTTAACAAATATAAGTATCTTGAACAGATACTATACAGTCACAAAAGCTAGAAAAAAAAGTTTTGAAATTATACACTAAAGTTTTCAAGGAAGTAAATTCATGGGATAATATGACAAAAATCTCATTCATATTTGAAGTCAAAGTTTATATTATCATTATTTTCACATTGTTATTTGGAATCATAAAGTTTTCTTTGCATTACTAAAATTTTTATGTTTAAATGAAATTATTTGTAGTTTCTGAATTTGATAATCAGTGTTACAATAGTATGGTGCCTCTCCTGTCAGTTCTTATCATATCTGTTCTAATGGGCCTACCCTGTATAATTTATGGCCAACAGGGCTTTGACAATTGAAGAATACAAATGACACATACCACTTTAATAACAGATGTTTATGTATCATTGTATGTGTCAGGGATGTAACTCTATTACTATACACTGAGAGTTTGCACTGATGAGCAAGGTCACGAAGATCCATGGGAAAAAATAGGTTACTTCTAGACAATCTGCATTCAATTAATTCTTCATATGAGAAATAGTATCTCATATTTGAATTAATAATACATCATCATTCTATGAGAGTAGCTCTAAACAAAGGGAAGAAGTAATAATGGACATTAGACTCATCCAGGGAACTTTTTCAAAATATATGTGTTCTGATTTTCACCACCTGCCTTCCTCATCTTCTCAACATACAAGAACTCTGGGTGGGGAGAATGGTTCGTTTACTTGTATTTTCAAAAAGAAAAGCTCCCCAGTTGAGTCTGGCACTCTTATAAATAAGCTCGTGTGAGTGCCCAAACACACAGCACTTTTGTACGCCAATGGCATTACCTTTCTGTTTGGATTCCTCTTAGTTGACTAGTTATTTTGCTTCAAAACCTACTTTAGATGTATAGGATTATTACCAGGGAGTTACATTCCAATTTCTCCAGGGCAGCAGTCTGCATTTTGATAATATTTTCCTTCAGTTTTTGATGCCAGAAACAGTTATTGAGCATTCCCTGTAGGTAGGACACTGACACACACCATGAGGTATTAAAAAAGATGAATGCTACTCCTCCTCTGCATGGAAGTACAATACAATGCCTAAGACAGGATGAGACAGGTGCACAACTAAGTACATATCACAAGGTTAAGTAAAAGGTATGGCAAGAATACAATACAAAGAATATAATGCCCTACTGAAAATTAGATGATTGTGATATCACTTATGATTTCAAAAGCCAGGAAGAGTTTTATATATAATCGGAATTGCCATTTTTAAATGTTTCTGAAGTTTAAGGAGATGAATGAGTGGGCATTTCTTTATAATCCTACATTGTTCATAAATTCAGATTTGATTCATGCTATTGAAGTGTTAGGTACATCTTGATTAAAAAATGTTTGAGTCATTCCTTAAGGAGTAGCATCCATAAACAGTTTAATGCATTTGAAGGTGAGAGCTTTCCTAAAATAGTCTCTTTCATTTTATGAGAGCCTATAGCTATAAAATCCAGTTTCTTTAATATAACAATGTATAATTCCAATGCAAATTCCTCAAAGAGATCAAGTCATATATATTTAGCTTTCTTCTTTCAGATGAAGGATTCTAACATAGTGCATTCTAATTTCCTGACTCTTTCATTAAACAGAGAAGAAAGAAAAAAAATAACTTTTCTTTAAAAAGATCCACCTATATCTATAATGTATGAAGTAAAAGATATAATTTCTAGAATGCTTACAAAGCATACAGATCTAAATAGATTTAACAATTTTTGTTAAACTTTATTCCCCATAACCAAGAATTGCCTTCTGGATTGTAAAATAGTGCACTTTATAATTTTAACAATAATATTTTTATCTGAAAACTGAACACCAAAGAGGTATTTTCAATTTGATGCTAAATATGTTTATCAATTTTTTACCTTTAGTTTTTAATCTCTTCAAATTCTTTAGCAAGAAATTTTGGTTATTAAGATTACACATAAGAATTAGACAAGATCCAGTTCAATTTAGCGATGAGCAGCCCATGAAATATTTAATTTATAATAAAATGAGTTTTGATTCTCTCCAGATCCTCATTTCAAATTTCATGGGAGGGACTTTAGTCGTAGAGATATAGTGAGTAGAAATCTAAATTGCCATTCGAAATCCTTTAGTAAGGTTAGGATTTTTAAAAAGTAAATATTTGAGCAACATATATTGAATTGAATTTCAACAATTATTTGAATTTAAGAAACAAGTAAGTCAAATGAAAAAGCATAGAGAATTGCATGGTATTTTCCCTTATTTTGTGACTAAAACTTATGTTGTAATAATTTTTTATTTAATTAAGAGGAACATAATTTAAGAAATGATATGTTTGAGCAGTTGCTCTCAATATATATATATATATTTTTAAGAAGAAACTATTAGATAAACAAATTTTTGTTATCTTTATTTGTATCATTCTCTTGTATCATTCTCTCGCTGTTAAGAGAGTACCTCCATCTGGATAATTCACCTAGGTTTTGGAAGGGCATATGTACAAAACTATCACCCACCCCACAGCATTCCAGCGACTCAAGGACATCAAGAATCAACATCATATTTGATGGGAATGAGGCAACAAAATGGGAATTCTAGAATGGGTATATCTTTAAGCTTTAATATTAATACTGCTGTAACATGGACATTAGTAATTTGAGTAAATACATATTTTGTGCACTATGTTTATTGACATAAACAGGTGGAAAAATTTTATCGCTTGTACAAATTAATAGGTCCTGGATAATAAGGAAATGTAATGTTATGAAGGTACTTGCAACATCCATAACAATGACTGTCATTTTCCTAGCATTGACTAATTTGTGTCAAAATTATCATTTTGAATTTTTCTTAATATTTCACATTAGTAACACATTTGAAGTAAATTAGCATTCTGAAATTTCAAAAATAGTTTTTCATTCACTTACTGACTTATTTATGTGAAGCAATAAGTTCCACTGTATGCAATGTTACGGTAAATACCAAATCAAGTTCTAGCTATTCAAAAACCACGTGTTCCCTGTTAGGATATCAGACTATAAAGCTTAAGTTTCGAATGTACCTAATTCTGGTTCCCCTGGTTTAAAAACTACCTTTCATGATCTAAGAAAGGGCTCTGTAATGCAAAATTAAAAAAAAAAAACCATTAAACTAAAACGCTTCAACGTATATGAAATATACTACATATAGCTTGCAATGGCTAACCTAAGTCCTCACACTCACAGTCTTTAAGTTCTGGCTAATGCAAAGTTATTACTAAAGTGTGATTCTGGTATTAACCAGCAGTGCCAACATGCCTGTGAACTGGGGAAATATTAGTCAGAAATACTAATATGAGTGATATACTTGTCCTTATCCAATTTGCTTCTTCCCTCATTTTTGAAGCCCTCTCTTTGCTTTTGCATCCTCTGCTCATCTATACTCTAATGCCCTGGTCAGTAAGTTCTTTTTTCTGGTTGTCCAAAATTCAGTCTTTATAGAGCAATCTTTCTGTCTTAGATATATAGACACACACAGAGATATATATCTATATTGCTATGTATATACACACACACACCTGTTTTCCTTATTTTTATTTCTGTTCTTAACTTCTATTAAACAACTCACACAGTGCAGAAGCTACAAGAAGTAAACTCTGAAGAGTGACTTTCTTCAAGTTCCCTAGAACACCTGCAAATATATATGAAAGCTTAGGCAGTTCCTTTGAAACATTTTTTTAAAAAACAACATCCTAATGTTAGAAAGAAAAAAAGTGATATCTTCCAGGCTAGGTAACTATCTTCCATTACTCAAGCACTTTTTCTTTCTTTTATGGATGTGCCCTGCCTATCTACAGCTGTAATGAATGGGGAGAAAATTCTAAGTTTTTAAATTTATAGCTAGTGGGTTGCTGTTTTGTTTTGTTTTGTTTTTATTGCCAATGTTATTTATTTATTTATTTTATTTCAGCATATTACGGGGGTGCAAATGTTTAGGTTACATATATTGCCTTTGCCCCACCTGAGTCAGAGCTTCAAGCATGTCCATTCTTCACACGGTGTGCAGCGCACCCATTAGGTGTGAATATACCCATCCCGTCCTCCCGCCTCCCACGTGCCCAGCACCCGATGAATGTTACTACTACATGTACATGTAAGTGTTGATCAGTTAATACCAATTTGATGGTGAGTAACTTGTGGTGCTTGTTTTTCCATTCTTGTGATAGTTTACTTAGTATAATGGGTTCCAGCTCTATTCAGGATAATACAAGAGGTGCTAGTTCACCACTGTTTTTTTGTGGCTGAGTAGAACTCCATGGTATACATATACCACATTTTATTAATTCACTCATGTATTGATGGGCACTTGGGTTGTTTCCACAAAGAGTGGAAGACTGAATTGTGCTGCTATAAACATTCTAGTGCAGACGTCTTATTTTATAGAATGGATTACTGTTTAATTCTTTCATATCTGTTAGTATTGGTATACATTCTACTATAAGTGCAATTAATTTTGCATTAACAGAGAGCAAATCAGAAAAAAAAATTATTTGAACAATCCAATATGTGGGCCCAAATTATACTTTTAGTATAAGTTTGTCGCTTAACATATATAGTGTCTTTTGAATGCATTAATAGAACAATATAATTATAATTAGTTATCCAGATTTGCACAGTTTTACCTATTGATCTGATCTATTGCCATTTGAAATTAATCTGACCTAAAGACATAGATTTATAATTGCTCCAAATTATTGAAGAGAGATGTCACAGATTACCTCGATTACTTGTACTACAACTAATATCATCACAGTCACTACTGAGTTTAATAATTACTCCCTTAAAACCTTTATATATGTTCTCTTTAATGCTCACAATAACCTTGACAAAACAATTAAAAGATCCCATTATTTATGACTTTACTTTTACTGATGAAGAAAATGAAAAACAGAGGAATTAATTTGGACAATATCAGACAATAATAATGGTGGAGGCAGGATTCCAATTAAGACAGTCTGACTCCAGAGTCTATGCCTTACAACACTGCTACATGCGTATTCTGTATTCACTTAACATTCCAAAAAGCCCACATATTAATCATCAACACAGATGTGCAGATGCTCAGCTATAAAAACAAGAAAGAGGTATTCCCAACGTACCTTGAGTATAATAGTAACAGGCACAAAAGGCAATAAATGCAACAAAAATTAGTTTAATAAAAATATGCATCAGGTGCAATGGGAAGATAATGAATAGATAGCTTATTTACATTTTGTGTAAAAGTGAAAATCAGAAAAGCCTTCAAAGAAGGTATTAATTTGTGAACTGTGACTTAAATCAGATTAGTATTTATTAGGAGGACAGAGGAGAGTCCAGAAGGGAGTTGCCACATGAATGAAGGCATAAAGAAATGAAGCCCAAAGATACCGTAAGAAGTTTCTTATGGTTGTGTAGTAGGGTTTGAGGGTTGAAGACAATAATAAATTATTCTAGACAGTGATAAAAGAGTGAGTCTTGGAGAACTATGCGTAACATATTAAATAATTTTTTTTTTGTAGAAATTGGGTACTTGCTGACAGTTTTAAGTCCAAAAATTCTGGGTTTGAATATGGGCCCAATAACATGTGTGAATACATGCAAGGCACTGGAGCTGTGTAAGTCTCAGTTCTCTCAACTGCAGATTGTTAGTACTGACCTCATTGTTTGTTGTGAGAGGTGTGTTAGACAATTATATGTAACATACATCTGATTATTTATCCCCTAGTTGAGAGAGAGAGGAGAAGCAGAAAGAAAGTCCACATGGCAGGTGGTAGGAGGGGCACTGGTGGTTTTAATGGTTGTGGTGGGCAGTGGCTAATGCAGTTGATAAGGCTGTTCACATTTGATTTTCCCTCCTCCTATGGGTTCTGGAAATATTGCAGTTCCTCATCCTCCTTGAACTTGGACATGACCATTGACTGGCTGTTCCAGTGAGATGTTAGCAGAAGGGATGTATGTAGTTTTAAATGGGAGTCCTTAATTTCCATGATGTTTTGCACAGCCCTCTCTTCCCCTGCTGTGGTGTTCATGAAAGCTTCTATAGAGGTAAAAGTTCTGCATCCTGCTAGGTTCCCAAGTGATTAGGAGCCCCACTCCCAACTCCTACTGGGCCAGTATTATAAGAGAAATAAAAATTTCTTCTTCAGATAAGCCATTGAGGATTTGGGAGTTGTTACCAAAGGAAAACCTATCCCATCCAACTGATACATAGGTCAAACAGAGTCTAAGATGCTGTGGGGTTTCATACGATTGAAATTGGGAAGGGAGTCTCTTACTGGGGGATAAGAGGAAAGAGAGGCTAGCGGTCACTGAAGGATGAATGCAAAGATAAATTCAATAACCATAAAAGTCAAGAGATCAATTCAAAAACCACAATCCTTGCTCCAAAAGAAAAATAACTACAATAGTAATATGGAAAAAGTCTAAACCAATCCCTGCCTGTCTGTGTCTTACTCCTGGTATGGTTAATATGTGTGTCTGAGGACCATCTTATTGTAATAATCTGGCCTTAAAATGCAGCAATGGGGCCAATGTGGTGTCTGGCTTATAATTTAAGTTCAACAAATATTAGTTGCCTTATTCATCTTCTTTTTCCTTCTTCTTTTATAAGGTCCTGTGTTTTCTACTTACTTACCAAAGGGCTGGGATAGTTTGACCTGAATAATCTTAAAAATGCTGTCTATATAATGATTCATTCCTGCAATTTAGTGTTCCTAGAGTTAAGTACTTCACATGCAAGCATAAGTGTGCTCAGAATTATTTGCTTGTCTCTGTTCATTATTCAGTACTGAATAAGCCATGACCTCATAATTTCCATCTTAGAAAAGTACAAGCACCAAACATCTTCTGCATCCCACAAAGCTTTATTCCTCTGCTGTTCCATTTGAAGGGATATCTACAGGACGTTTCTAATCATAGCATTTCATTCAGTGACTTTATGGAGGCAGACACTGTCATTATTAATTTACCTTGACGGTTGACTGATGACTATATAGCCTGTGAAGGGCTGTACAGAGAAAAGACTGTGCATGTAATTAAAGCATGTGGCTTTGGTATGTTTTTATGCAATATATTACAATGTCTTGGAAAAATTCCAGGAGACTACGGAATAGTCAATAGATTGTGGAATAACGTCTAGTACTTAGGGATAGACAACCAGAGAAGTCATGAGTCATGAGAGGTACAGAAATATATGTAAGTGGGCAGCATAAAGGGTTGAAACTTGATATTTTATCACAATCAAGTATCTGGTGACTGAGATAAAATATAACTCATCAGTAACTGGCACCAGAATCTTATCATTTTCTTGCTTGTACGTGTATGTGGAAAGGGATTAACGAGAGTTTAATGGATGGCACAGTCTAGTTACACTTAACCAGAATTGATAAAGGTTTACTGAATGCACTTCTATGGCTAAAAAAATGAATTAGACATCAAAACATTCACAGAGTTTAAGCGTGACACTTAAAGCAGTATGTAAGATTATCGTTTCTTTCTGTTTTGGAAAGAAGGCAGAAGTTGAACTGAGTACTAACAGTTTCAGTCTAAAGTAAGTTATATGCAGAGCAATCATAACAACATAGAGTTAGTTGGAGCCTTAACATTCACCTAGTACAAATTTTTAACTTATCAAAAATCTTCTGCAAGGCCAAACATCCTTCATTTGAACATTTCTAGATATTGATTTGAGAACATACCATAACCAAGCTCTGTGGTATGATCACCAAGAAATTTATTAAATCTTAATAAATCTTAAATAATAATAAATAATAATAAATTTTTCATTTAGCAGTCTTCTTTTCAGTAAGGAGAAGGTTCTAGTTACATTAGTGATACTACTTGAAGTCATATACTAAAAAGAAATGCTTAATAAGCTGAATTCAATTCATGTTTACATGACAAAAATGAAAATAAGGGCCAAAATCAAAACTGGAATATATATTTTTTCCTAGAAATTGGTTGGACAACTGTCCAAGGTTAAGAAGACCACTGTATGGGTGTAAGGGCCTTTTGTAACAGCAACATCCCAAGTCTGGTCTAAGCTTGGACCCCAACTTCTAGGAATCTCAGATATCATCCATAAAACTCTTTAATACTCTGTGATAAATTGGAAAATGATATCTTGGTTGTCTGACTAGTTAAATTACAGGTTTAGGAACTTTCAGTCCAGTGTGATCTTTAGCATATTATGTTTTATGAGCTAATGAAAGATAGAAACCGTAACTTTATTTTACTCTCATCATTGAACACAGTTTGTTGATATCTTAGTACATAGTACGGGTGCTCTGTGCACTTTAGTGTTTCTAAAATAAATAAACATCTCTTCGATTGACCACAAATTGTATTATAGCTGTCTTTAAGTTACAGCAGTGGAGAGAATTTAAGGGAGAAATAAGAAAAAGATTGCTAAGAGCTATTAACTACTAGAACAAGTGACATATCCACTCTTCAATGTCTTTATAAAATAGACAACTCATGCAAATTAAGATAAGCCAGTAGTGCAAAAGCAATAAAGTAATATCTAAAGATGTAAGGGCAAGTAAGAATTTTAATGAAACTTTAATATAAGGTCTGCATTTACATTGAGTCATTAATCTCAATAAGACAGTTGACGAGTTTATATAAAAAAGAGAAGCCACACTAAATTGCATAGATTCAGTAATATTATTTGGAGGTCAGATTATTTAAGATAGTAATATATAAGGCTTGATTATATTTCTATAAAATATATTATAAACCTACTTATTAAAATATCTTTCAAAGAAGTCACTCTGGGAGAATATATACTTTTTTGAAGATGATTAAAATATGGCTTTTTATTTTTATAACTCCTTATGTTAAAATTGTCCTCACACTCAGTTTATACTGCTCTTGAGGGAAAATAAGGACCCTTACTAGTTAGTTACATCTTCTTGACATCTGAGCTCTTGCTAAAGAAACACATTTATTGTCAAAGAATAAAGCCATGCCACCATTGAAGATATTAAAAAGAAAGTGCTTCTGGTCTAGAGGTAAGATGAAAGAGGATCTAATAAAGTGTTTTGAGGAATGACCACATCACAGAAATAAATGGACATATTTCCAATGAAATTCTGTGTAGCTGACAATGTTCATTTGTTCAGGGAAGCAGTTTCTGGTGGGTGCGAAAAAAGAGCTTCTGTACATTCCATTCCCTTTCACAGCTGATTCTTTCTTAAATATGGGAGGCTCTTAAATATGGGTGTCATCTAAGTTTCTGCCATTTGCCCTCTTTTTTCCTTAGATAATGTCCCTTGTATATCTCAGCTCTGTCACTGACTGTGGGTTTATCACTGCTATCACCATCAAATTCATGACACCAGTCCACATCTTTCTTCTTAATTTTATGACACTGCATCCAGCCTCTTGCTGGACTTGCCACCTGCATATTCCATAAATACCTCAAGTTCAACATGATTGAAATTCAACCCATCATTTACCATCTTACAAGATCCTCAATCTGTTTTTGCTTCAGTTTAGTGCGGGGAAGCACCACATTCCCTGTTATCCAAGCCAGAAGCATAAGTTACCCTACATTCTTCCTCTTCATTCCCTGCACCCACAGGCCATCAAATCTTCTTCTAGAATATCTCCTCGACTTTCTCTCCTCTCCTCTCCTCTCCCACTGTCACTTTTGAATTCAGGTTCTCATCATTCTTACTTGGAATATAACAGACTTTGGATAGGTCTCATTGGCTCCCGCTTCTTTCTTAGAACCTATTTTCAAGTGTTACTGAAGTAACTTTTGTAAAATGAAAATTAATATCACATGATTTGCCCCATTACTTCAGAACAAAATGTTAAATGTGTTTCCTTGAACTTTTGCATAAAACTTAGGTTTCATGTCCTCTGTCTGAAATGCGCTTTGTCCATGTACTGCATATTCTCATGTAGGTTGTGTAGTGAACAGCCAACCATGCATGGTCCTCTGATTTCTGTTTCTAACTTTTATGAGACTCAGGTGAGTGCCGCCTCACATGAGATGGATACTTTGTGTAAAAAGGGTGAATTTGTATTAGGTGACAATCTATTTCTGAATTTGCCTCTTTTCTCCAGTAAGCTGAGCTTTCCTGGAGGGCAAAGACTTTCTTTATTAAAAAAAAAATCTCTCTCTCTAGGACCTAGCTGAGAGTCTTCAGGTGTTCAATGACTAGATGAATGACTGAGCAGCTCCCATATTCTAGGAACTGTACAACTGAAAACGTGAATGACACAACCCTCTTTTAAAAGGCAGTTTATAGCCTACTGTGAATGGTCTAATTATACATTTATTTCAAGGGAAGAAGATACAGTAGAAATTAAAATTATATGGTGGTGGCAGTCTATTATTTTAAATACAGAGGAGATTAAACAACTTAATTCATTTAAATAATCTACAAGGTAGAATATCTGTCAGAGCATTTTAAAATTATGGACAGATTTAGCAATCCTATTAATGTTTTTAAATACAGAGTTTGAGAAAAGCATGAAGAAAGAAATACATTTTATTATTTTTAGAGTTTCACGGAATATTGTTTATATATATGAGCACTAGCATAATTCAATATTATCAGCTGCCACTGACTAGGGCTAATAATAAAACATATTTCAAGAGAATTATTTTAGCAGTGTAGATCATGGAGAGCCCCCAAAATGAAAAAAAAATAGTGATAATTAATATGTATTAAAAAAGGAAAAATTTAAGATTTATGATTTGTAGTTTCTCCTGGAGTATACTATAATAGCATCAAGATTAACTCAAATCTGAAAGCTTCACATAAAGAAAAAGACATAGTTTGATTCACATTATGTGGAATTCAGATATGCCTGTAAGTTACATCTAAAAATGCATTTTATAGCTATTTTAATATTTTTTCCCCTTACCTGAGTGCAATGGCTCATGCCTGTAATCCCAGCAACTCAGGAGGCTGAGGTGGGAGGATCACTTGAGTCCAGGAGTTTGACACTAGCCTGGGCAACATACTGAGACCTCATGTATTAAAAAACAAGTTGTTTCTTAAAATAATTTTTCCCCAAGTTTAGATGATTCTGGGGGGCATTAGGTGATTTTTTAAAAACTGTTTCAATCAAGTAATTAGAATAAACCCATACAAGTCAAACATATTATTCAACAAGGCAGTCATAAAATTTTACCAAAAAAAAAAAAAACCCAAAATGTCTTCAGGAGTATTTATATTTTGCAAATACACATTTTTACATTGTAATTCTTACACTTTATATTAAAATTATGAAAACTAAGGTTAATAAATAAACACTGGAAACGCTGAATCTCAAGGCTTTGCAGTATCTGAAAATAAACCTTGAGATAATACTATTCACATATAGATTTTCATGAATGTATCCTACTGAAGTATCAATAGTGAAATCAGCGTGATTAAGACTTAAATTGATAATTTTAAATAGTTTTTACATTAGGCAAATATAAAATATTATAACTACAGAATTATATAATATTTTAGATAAATGTAAGGCTTCATAGAAATACAATGCCTCCTGGGCCTTTGTGGGCTCTATTTTCCAGCTCTTAGAAATAAGTGTCCACTGTCTTCTGTCATTAAAGATACTTATGTGAACAAATTTGAGAAGGGTTGCAGGCGGCTGAAGCTGAATTGCACATTCCAAATTTGTTCAAGGTTATTGCTCAATTATTCATGGGAATAAAGAAGCAGGTGTACAACTTCTCCATTCTTACCCCTGCATAAGTGATTTTAGATGGAAGAAACTGGTGGCAACTCTGCTTCTATTTTACCCTACAGAGATTCTTAACATATTGATAGACTCTCAAGTACCTTGTCCAAGAGTAGGAGCATAACAGCAGTTGCAGCGGCATTTATTCCCTGAGTGACATTCACTGGTTTAGAATTTGCTGCTCAATTATTATCACCACAGTAGTGTTATTACTAGTATGATACTTTATATGTTCTTGTTCCTGATATTTAGAAGGCTAAAACTTTATATTTACTAAGTTTTAATTTTTTCCTTATTGTACTACATAATTACTGCTGCTGATATTGCTAATAATATCAATTATTATTAGCAATAATGATTTTATAACATGGTAATATCTTCAACTAAAGCAGTACTATACCTTGTTCATAATATATCTAAAAATAGTGACTAATTTCAAACATTTTTAAAGATACATATGTGATTAATGCATGTATCTGGAAGGATTCGTTGTGTTGTAGGAAAAAACACACAATAGGTTTTCACAATCCTACAATTTGAATCATTGTATATATGCATTACATATTATATGTGTATATATACACACATATATAATGTTATATATCTTATATTTATAATGTGTCTATAAAAATCCAAAATTATATTTTATTGCATACTTTTTTATAAATAAGAAAATAGTAGTACTAGGAATACTTATTATATTTTGCTATTCCTTAGAAAGTCTTTAGGACTAATTCAATTAGATGATAATGTAAACATTCTTGTGAAAATTTAAGTTATCATAAAATAATATATAAATTTCACTTATCATTACATATTTTCCAGTATATTAAAAGATGGTGACATTGGAAGTGGTAATATAATTTTCTCATAGTCTGTATATAAAGGTAGAAATTACTTTTGTAAAACATAAAGAAAATACTCCGTCACGTGATCCTTACAAATCAATCACCTGTAGATCCCCATGAGCTATTATATCTAAAATATATATATGAGTATACCCGTCATGTCTCTTTGTAGAAGGAACCTAAAACCACTTCTACAAATTTAAAGCTAAGAGAAATGAAGATAACCAATATAAAGATATATGATGGAAGAAGCTGTGTTTACAAAGAGACAAATCTAATTTCTGATTTTTTTTTTATTTCAGCATATTACGGGGATGCAAATGTTTAGTTTATATATATTGCCTTTGCCCTACTAAAGTCAGAGCTTCAAGCATATCCATCCCCCAGACAGTGCATACCACACTCATTAGGTGTGAATATAGCCATCTTCTACTCCCTGCTCCCACCTGCCCGACACCCCAACACCCAATGAATGTTACTAGTATATGTGCACATAAGTGTTGGATCAATTAATACCAATTTGATGGTGAGTACATGTGGTGTTTGTTTTTCCATTCTTGTGATACTTCACTTAGTAGAATGGGCTCCAGCTCTATCCAGGATAATACAAGAGGTGCTACATCACCATTGTTTTCTGTGGCTTAGTAGAACTCCATGGTATATACATATACCACATTTTATTAATCCACTCATGTATTCATGGGCACTTGGGTTGATTCCACATCTTTGGAATTGTGAATTGTGCTGCTATAAGCATTCCAGTTCATATGTCTTTTTTCTATAATGTCTTTTTTTTTCTCTTTGGGTAGATACCCAGTAATGGGATTGCTGGATCAAATGGTAGTTCTACTTGTAGCTCTTTGAGATATCAAAAATTCTAGAAGAAAATGTTGAAAAAACTCTCATAGACATTTGCCTAGGCAAAGAATTTATGAAGAAGACTCCAAAGGGAATCACAACAAAAAGATAAACAAATGAGAACTAATCAAATTAAAAAGCTTTTGCACAGCCAAGGAAACTATCATGAAAACAAACAACCTACAGAATAGGAGAAAATGTTTGCATGCTATACATCCAATAAAGGGCTGATAATTAGAATCTATATAGAACTTAGGAAAATCAGCAAGAAAAAATCAAACAACCCCATCAAGAAGTGGGCAAAGGACATGAACAGAAACTTTTCAAAAGAAGATAATTTCTGATTGTGTCCTGGGCCAATTATTTAGTAGGGCATTTTGAGGCTACCCACATAAGCCCTGTGAACTTTATTTTGCTCATTTATAAAATGGGGCTATACATACCTCACATATTAATATCAGGACTCAAAGGGACCTAATGAAGTAAAAGTTTAAAATGGTAGTACTGAGGGCATAGTTATAGACACTTGGCAAATTAGTACGATTATTATAATAATTATGAAGTATTTGAAATGTTTGAATAACTTTGTATTCATGATTTTTTTCACCAGTAGAAGACTCAACAATTATTTTGTTATAAATGTTTCAATTGTAGAAAATTTTAGAAGCTGATGCTTTTTTTATGGTGATTCTATAACTAGTTCACGTTAGAAAAAAAAAAATCAATAGATAACATTAATACAGAAGTGTCTTCCATATTATGTCTTCAATGAGCTCAATGTTTCCTGGAAACTATGTCTTATATAAAATATTCTGACCTTAAATAGTAGAGGTCAAAATTTGGTAATTTATAACAGGAAATTAATTTTAGAAGACTCCAAAGTGCAGTTTAATAATTACGAGTATAATAAATTTTGTGACGTTGTTTTTATTTGCCCTTGAATCTTTTTAAAAATCTGGTTTTGTGTTTTGATCTATGAATATTTACCATATTCTTCATAGTCTAGGTTCACTATGGGAGTGAGCAAATAGAAAACAGCATAGGTGGTTATGAGAAAAATCAGACTTGTGTCATAGCGAGTGTATATGTATATATCCTAAATCCTGCTATTTAAGCCCATCAGAATTGATCAGTTTTAGGATTTAAATTGTCAAAAATAGATGCATTAAAAAGCCTAACCAAATTGCCATGCCTTGATAAGAGTATCTTAGTTTTCAAGCTAAATTAATTTTTTTTTATCTTTTCTTTGATTTAATGTTTGAAAATACTCTGGATTTGATCAGGATTTGAACAAAAACCATAAGGGCAATTTGTTTCACCAAGGCAAAAGGAACAACTTACTGAGCAGCAGGCCCTAATGACATTAGAAGGGGAGGAGAACAAGACAAAAACGAAGGGCACTGTGGAATCCTGTTCAGGAGAAAAACAGTAGAAAATGAGAAAATGTGTTTTGCATTACTAACGATATGGATATTTGTATTTACATGCTTGTGTTTTAAATTGCCCTTGTGAAAATTGATGATGATGGTTCAGATATAAAAGCTGTTGGAAAAGAGAATACTTTGAATTTTACTCACTGATGTTACAAGTTATTGGATGCTATTAGGAGCTCTTTAGAAAGATTTATGATAATAAGTATTCATCACAAAGCCCATCATTCTGGAGAACAAAAAGTGATGCTGCATTCATTTTGTATGATTAATGGTTCACATGTAATGAGGAAAAACATTCAGGACTAATCTACAGTTGTAAATGAAAATGAACTTTATAAAGAGATTTTTCTTGTTAATGTCAACAAAAGAAAGAAACCCTGCATATGTGTGATATTTGCAAGTATTTACATCAGGTAACAAGAAACATTATATCAAGTAATAAGACAATCTGTTAATTTGTATCATAATTAAAAATTCACATTCTGTAGTATCTCAGAACTCTAAGCATGTTTAATAAAATTTAGGCAGTGTATTTATTTTGCTACCCAGATAGGATATTAATGAATGGACTGATTCAAACCTAATTTGCATAGTAAGTGAATATAATTAAAGCCAGTCTTTCATTAAAAGCTCACAGGAAAATATTTAATGTGTAGCATATTTGCAGGAAGGCAAGTAGCAGAGCTTGTTTTCAGTTCTAGCACATTCTGTAAGATCAGTTATAGAGGAAAAAAACTTAGGTATGTTGTTCAGTTATTTCCTTGCCATGGGGCTTTGGCATCATAATCATTTATTTTGTGCCAGTATGATCTAAACTTCATTATGGTGTTAAAATCCTGTAAACATAAAATGAGAGATGTTTGTTTTTACCGCTTGTGTAGATGTTTCTTTTCCTTTTTGACCTATGTGAATTTGCTAGTTTGAATTTTACTCCCAAGCTGGGGAAGCATAGTTCACCAACCAAATACATATCAATCAAAGCCAAAAAATGTGATTCACATGAAGAAAATCAAACTAATCCTTTCCTTAAGGTTGTTTTAACCTTGCAAATATTACGGTATACTTATTTTTGTTACATAGAACAAAACAAGAACTTTGATTTCATTTAAAATATTGTCAAAACAAATTCTTTAGAAAAATAAAAAGCCTATACTTTTTACTAATAAAATTGTTTTATTTTTTGTGACTTTTTTCTGATACATGGGTCAGCTCTGTGTGTGTGTGTGTGTGTGTGTGTGTGTCCCCTCCTCTGAATACAGCTAAATCACTTTCAGTATGCTGTGTAACTAGGGTGGATTAAAATAGGGTCATTGATCACCTTTTTTCTGATTAATTGTTAAAAGCCCTATTGCTTTGGGCCTCATGAGAAAATCTGTATCTTATAGTTATCCAATGTCTCCTTCTGAATGCTGACTTTCTTTTTCTTTTCTTACCTTTCATGGCTCTATTCTCAAATGGCTTGTCTCTTTTCCCTTGAAACCCCTTTTCCTCTTGTTTCATATTGACTTCTAGTTTACTTATGGCTCTGTATAGATTAAATACCTTGGAGTACTCAATAAGGTTTCATTGATTGTCTGACCCCCAACCCTTCTTTTGTTACATTCTGATCCTTGATCTCTCTTGATCTACTCTCTGAAACTGACCTATTACGTGTGTTCAATTACTATTTCCCTGCATCCTGAGTTATCAAGTTCAGTGGAACAGACATCTCTCCTGATGTGGTAAGATGGGTTATAGCATAGTTACATCCTTAGAATTAAATCTTAAAAAACCCCTACAGCTAATTACATTCCAGTGAACGCTTACATTCTTAACATTATCAATCAAGAGTGTGAGGGTTCTTCCTTGTTTTCAGTATTATGCTGGGTCTTCATTACCATTTCCAATCACAAACTCACAGGTGCTATGTAGTCTAATGGCTAAAATGCCAAGCTATAAAGCCACGTTGCTAGGTTAAAATTCCAGTTCTTCTATTATGAGCTGTATGAACTTGATTTGTATTGTCCAGAAATGGAAAGCACTTTAGTATTTCTGGAATCTTGTCCTGTAGGGACCAACATGTAAAAACTGCAGCATGCAAAAAGAGAACATTTGCTTTCAGGTGGGTAGATATGTATCTTTATACAAGAAAGTAGAGGGAAGGGCTGACCCCAAAAGCCCAGGTTCCAATTTCAATAGTCAGGTAATTCACTACTAGTCCAGGAATACATGAGAGTAGAGATGGGGTAAAAAGCCTTGAGTGCTATCCTAGAAGAGGTCCCTGCACAGGAAAACAAAGAACCAGGGTAAAGGAGTTCCCACGTGAAATACACATGATGAATACACAAAATGTTTTCTCTATAATTCAGCCCTGCAACCTATGGAACTATTAAAAATAATATTTCAACTAGCCTCCAAAACCTTTTGTCAGTCTTTTTAGAATCTTAAGCGTTTTTATTGGTGATATCTTATCATGATAAAAGTATCTATCATAAACCAAATGTAGAAATAGCCATTATACATAGGTTAAAATAAGATTTAACAAAATTTTTAACCTTATATTTGAATATGTATTTAAAGCAAATTTTGACATAATTAAAGGGGAAAATAGCAGCACAATAATAGTAAGGGATTTCAATATACCACTCCAATAATGAGACTGAAAAGGTAGTAGAGGACTTGAGGAACACTATAGAACAATTAGACCTATCAGATATACACAAAACATCCCACCCACCAACAGCAGAATATATATTCTCCTGAAGTACACATGGAGCATTCTCCAGGATAGATCACATCTTAGGCCACAAAGCAAGTCTTTACATATTCAAGAAGATTGAAATCATACAAAATACATTTTTCAATCACAAAGGAATGAAACTAGAAATCAATAGCATGAATAAAACCAAAAAAAAAAAATACAAATATGTGGAAATTAAGCAACATATTCTGAAACAACCAATGAGTCAAAGAAGTCACAAGGGAAATTAGAGAATACCTTGTGACAAATGAAAATGAAAACACAAGTGGTAACAAAATACATGGGATGTGGTGAAAACCATGAAAAGAGGGAAATTTATAACTGTAATGCATACATTAAAAAGAAGAAAGATCTCAGCACAATTCAAAATTGAAAAGATTTGGAAACAACCCAAGTGCCCATCAATACGTGAGTGGATTAATAAAATGCGGTATATGTGTTGTTTTGCCCACTGGGGATTAGTAAGTTCTTTAAGAAATTTCACTGCCAGTTAGTAATTAGAGAGAATTAGAAGCTAAAGATGCTATATTACCTCCACAAGCTAGACATACACTTTGTACAGCTTTCCCTCTGACATTATTAGAAATGGAACAAAATAATTACAAAGAATTATACAAAGGTAGAAAACTACTTGGTAACATGCAGAATTGACCAAGCACCTAAACCCCATTAAGCATATGCTGATTAATTAACTAGTCTTAAATAGACCTTCTAATAGAAGAATGAATTTTAAATTATCTAAAAGCAATAAAAATGTAATTGGTTACTGGATAAGGATCTTTAGAATACATAATGCCCTGAAAATGAGAAGTATAAGTGACAATATAAGTGACTTTATTATTTAATGTTTTTCACAAAAAAATAGCTAATAATTTTTAAAGCACGTTTGCCTTTAGAAAAAAGTTCAATAAACTTTGGATTAAAAGGAGTAAGCAAAATTTTGAACCATATATAAACACTCATGTACATAAAATTTTAAAATTGTTTTTGCCAATTTACCTGTATGGGTAGTTATTACTAAGGTCAGTAAATAAAATTAAATGAGCAGTGCTATCAATGTGTTTATCTGTACATGGTTCTTAACACATTTTGTGGATGCCAGTTCTGTGATTTCATCTCATGAGTGTTTGGAGGAGATGAGAAAATGACTGTTGATTTAGGAGATTAGGTGGATTTGTATGTCACTGACTAGCAAGAAACATCAGATAAAGAATAAGGTTGAAGGGAAGAATAATGAATTTGATTTTGTAGTTTATGTAACGGCTCTAATTTTTCATTTTATTAGTATAAATCAAAAGCTAGAATTTAAGAATAAATTTTGTACTGAGATATTTTTTGAAGGGATGATTAGCCTATGGCTTATAGCTGATAGGAGAACTTTGGAGTGGATGTGGCCTTTTTGTTCCAGTGTGTAGAAGGAGAATAGATGAGGGCTGGAATAGAGCAAAGGAATCACAACCTGACCCATCCTGGAGAAGAGGAACAGGAGGAGACCTAACACCTCTGAGAAGAAAGAAATGTATTATAAATCTATAATAGATACTTTACAGATCAATGCATTGCTACTTACAAATCATTCTGCATATCTCAGATGAAAATCAGTGATCTAGAGAGTTTGGTTCTGCCTATTTTTGTATTTATTAGGTTTAAGCTTGCTCAGCACCTGGGAGCGTGATACTTCCAATCAGGGAAGAGAAAGGATTTCCATTGTCTTCTGCCCTAAATCCAATCATCCTGACCTTAACACCTTATTATTCTGACTTGACTACGCCTGAGTCATAAAAAAAGGGACCTTGACATTTTTGGAAAGTTGGAGACCATGGATCTGTGAGTCTAATTTGATGATCAGGACAGTTCTCAGATTTTGGGAGAGATTCAATAAATCTTTGTTGTAGGTTACATGAACGTCTTTGGGCTGCATATCAGTCTCTATTTCCTGTCTGTTACTTTATCACTTACACTTTTACTGAGTGGGTGAGAAGAAGGGGGAGGAGGTATAGATGAATAATATTTAGGGTTTTGGTAATGCATGAATTGTTGCTGTAATGACATTTATTCAGCTCATAGCTTTCTTCAGATTGCCCAGAGATTTGCGTTGGTTTGAGATTTCCCAAAGGCTTCATAATTAGTGCTTCTATAGCACATTGAGAACATGAGAATTCCTGGTTTAACTGATACCCAAGTGTTGACATTTCATTTGTAATGTGAAAATGTAAGAATAAAAGCATTCATGGTTAATTCCCTGTATTTCTATTCCATATTTTGTTAAACATACCCATTGTAACCAATAATTTTATGATTTGTTATAATCTACTGTGCTGTGCAAAACTCCCTAAAAGATTTTTAAAGTTTGTGATGTGAAGCATTTCCATTTTGCATTTGTTTTGTGTATAAGTTTTTTGACTTTTAAATGTTACCTTTACTTTATAAATTGGAAATAATGGATTTACAGCCAAATTTTCCATGCATTAATGAGATCCCATAAAGCCTTAGAAATTTTAGACTATCTAACTTGGTTTTGAACTAATAAATATTTTATGGTTCCTCTGGGGTTATTTTTCAAGCATTAAATTACCAGACCTAAGCTTAGATTGTTTCTTATTTCCTAACATATTTTGTTTGTTTGTAGACTCGCCCAAGAATGGGTATTCAATAAATATTTAATACGTATTTTAAAATGAAGAAAGAAACTATAAAGTAAAATGTTTGCAAACACCATATATTGACTGTGTATAATTGATATCCACATTATGCTAATAGCAAAATGTAATGTTTCATTCTACTTTTGCCTCTGGCTTTTTCACTTTTATAGGTATTTCAAAAGGAAAGTCATGACAGTTTGAAAAGTTTTAGCAAAGAGATTGAACAAAAAAATGTAGTGACTTTTTGGGGGGTCAGTTTTTGAATATCACTTATCTAGATTTTACAGGAAGAGATGAAAAGCCCCAAACAGCAATGTCAATACCTATTTAATAAAATCTACTCAATGCTTTCTATCTACAGGCTTCAAAAGAGATATAAAAGGAGACTTGGTGAGCACACATAAGGAGTTCTCTTGTTAAGATATGAGTAGGTCTACAGTGAGGCAAAGGGAGCACTTTTGATATTCTGCTTTTGTGATTCTGTAAGTTCTAATGCAGGAGTCCAGGGACCAAACTGAAAACATTTATTAAAAGCAAAACCAAAACCAAAAAAAAAAAAATAAAGCCCCAGATTTTTAGGCCTCACCTTAAGGATGCTGACTGAGTCAGGATTATCAATCCAATACAACAAATACTGTGAGGCACTCATTTTAGGTGCGAAATTTAAGACACTAAAAAAACTTAGTAATCAAGATAAATAGTATTTTAATGCAATATCTTTTAAAAATAAAAATTGCTGAAAATACAAAAAGTGAGGAATAAACTATAAAAATTTTAAATAAAGATACGATCAGTATTATTGATCTTTTCTTTTGCCTCAAGCTATGATATGGCTCAGCAGGGCATTGTGTCTTAAAACCAAAGCACAACAAAACTGTAAAATATTGTCAAGAACAGGCCACTCCATAGGGCAAATGATTCCCTCAGTGGCTTGTGTTAGCTTTAGTTTCTCTCCTACCAGGTTCCTACAGTTACCGGCTGCTTATTTGCTGCAGCTGTGAGGCTCTGTTCTCTCAGCTCCACACCAGGGATCGCTAAAGTGGCGGGATGTGATAAGCTTGAGGACTGTTGTCTTTGGAATTATGACTTCTGGTCCTCATTTCAAGAGGGCTACCAAGTTCTCATTATAGACATATGACTATATTTACATTCATCATTGCTTTAGAAGAACTGTAAATCTGAGGAATGCTTCAGATCTAAATTCAATAAAAAATAAATAATAATAAAAAATGTTTATTTCTTCGAAGATTTCTGTCCCTTCAGATTCAGAATTCAGCTTAAACTATGATCAGACAGTACGTGCTTCCTGTTTGCAGTACGATTTTTATTCACTAAAGTGAACGGTATTAAGTTAATTGATGATTTTCTTTGACATATATTGAGCAATACTAGTTTAAGTGTGTTTGTAAAATACTTTTATAGGAGCAAAACATATTATACAAAATATGTCTTGTATAATCACTATAAACATTTCAGAAGGCTAAAAAAGTTAAAAGTAAAATTTCCTAACACAAAGAAATGACAAATGCCTGAGATGGTGGATACCCTAATTACCCTGATTTGATTAATTCACATCGCATGCCTATATCAAAATATCACCTGTACCCTATAAAAATATACAGCTATTATGTACCCATAATCATTAAAAAGGGAAAAGAAAAAAATCAAATTTAAAAAATTTGTGCTATTTCATATGTAGATTTTATTAATTTTTAAAACAATATCTATTAGTGCTTACCAGCTACAGGCCACATATATATAAAACGGGAAAAAGACAAAGGCAAATTGCCATAATTTAAATATTTATTTATGTCTAAAATAAAATGTGCTCTATCATAGTATAAATAATATGCTACAGGAATCATCTTGCCGACCAATAGAGAGACCCTTAACATCACCAACCTCCACTCTGAGAAATACAAACATAGGGTAAGCTGAAATGCAAAGTCCTCCTAGGTGTTCCTGATAGCAACAATTCCACAATTTGATCAAAGGGAATGCGGTAATATGTAAATCTCATTCATTTCTATGACTGTCAAAAGAATGCATGAGTTTTAATGTGGAAGAAGATGAGGAAAAAATCCATTTAGCAAGAAAAAAGTAACTTGTCCTGTGTCGTCCTCTTCCTTCTGTGTGTCTCTTCCTGCTGGTTATGTAATATTTCCTAAACTATGCATGATACGGCAAAATGGTAACACTCTGTATGCACAGTCTTCAGTCACAAACCAGAATTGAATGAAACCATGTCTCATGGCAGCCCATGCACTTTACCTTCAAGTTTTAAGGAAGAACATGTCTAAGCATGTGAAATTAAGTTAACTGATATAGCAAGTTTGGTTATGTGGATTTCCCTTAGATAACTGCCGGTAGGCTATTAGAAATCCACTGAGAGGATGGAGGCAAATAGAGGAAACTGAGGACAAAAAGATGAAGCAAAAACATTAAGATATAACACCTAGTGGTGAGGAAAACAAGAGCAGAGATAAAATCAGCAACTATAATTCAGTCTCTGGACATTTGCTGCGGGAAACAATGAGCTCCTCACTGTTTAATAGTGTCACCAGCCATCACCGAATTGTAGCCTGCCAAAGTCCTCATCTAAACTATGATTCCGGTTCATCATAAGAAGGGCAGAGCACATTCAATAATTCTGTAGATGAATGAAAAAAGGTAAAGGAAAAAGAAAACAAAAGAAAGTATATGTTTTTAAAAGTCATCTGTGAAAGCTTTGTGTGTATGTGTGTATGCATGTTTATGTCTATTAATTGATGTTGAAATAAGTAAAACAGTTACTTTGAAAATAAACTTATGATACTATCTCATTGCATTATGATAACATATAGTATGAAACGTAGATGTTCCTCTATTTTGAGTATTCTTTTAAAAATTATTAGGAAGTGTGTATATCTCCTGCAGGAAATAATAAAAATAATTTTTTTGCCTCTAAGATAAGTTGTACAGGAAATAGGCTAGATTTGATATTAGAAATCCTTGATATGGCACATTGCTCCATGATTTACTTACTCTGTGATCATGAAGAGAGGTCACTTAAACTTTTAGACTTGTATCTGTTGAGAAAAAGAACGTCTGTCCCGTCAACTTTGGGATGGTGTGGATCAGGCTGGATGATGAACTTTTAAAACTTTGTAAAGCTATAGAGTAATATATGCCACTTAAATGTATATGTCACTTAAAAAAGCTTGAACATGAAAATAAATTAGTAATTCTTAATGAAAACCATTAGAATCTTATTGAGTCCTTAGTGTGGATTTTCAAAAATGATTGTTATAACTTTTTGAAGGCATATTTTTTAACTGTTTTCTCAGCATGAGTGAGTTTAAACAATGAATCAGTCCAAATCCATTTAGACTTTGATATGTAAATTGTACAGTCATTTTTCAATACTCTCTTAAAAAGAGGTTTTTGTAAAGATACATGTTAATATTCTCATACAAAAGATATTATAAGCCCAAGTTAAAAAGAATATTTACATTTATCTAACATAATCCCGACTGTTCTTCCCAAGTAAGACTTGTAATAAAAATTTCAATGGTAATTACACTTTTTTAATGAGCATCCTTTTTTTTTGAGAATCCTTCAAAATCTATGCACTATCATTTTAAGGTAAACCATTATTTATGAATATTCACATTTTCTCACATAATTTTAAAGAATTCATATACATCATGAAGCCAATCTATGCAGTCCAACTAAAGGATACTGCTAATTGGTTTCGAGGCAATGGGTCCACCTGAGTTCAAAGTAGACCTGAGTTGTTCCCTGAATTTGACCAATAGCAAATAGTGAAATGCTTTAAGAATTAAACATAAGAATAATACCCTGAGATATCCTATTTTGTCAATTTAGGTGGTTTTAAGATTTTCCCTAAATTAAGAAAACAGAATAGTACCTGTTGATAAAATGAAACTGTTTCTCAAGTATAGGAAATAATTATAGAAAATGAAATGGAAGTGAGAGTGAGCAAAATAAATCTTTTTAAAAAGTTATAGTAATAATTTATTGGCTTATAACATTTGAAAAGTTTTTCTCTTGAGGTGAATTATAAAATGGTTGGTATTATTCTAGGAATAGTTAGCAGTATTAATTTAAATTTGGACAAAAAATGATGCAAAGGGAATCCTTCAATAGAGTTAATAGCAATGTCTGATTTTATGTCAGAAGACTAATTATCATGAAAAGCAAAGCCCTTATTAGGTGGATGAGTCATTAGCGGAAAGAAAAAAAAAGAGAAGACGTGTCTAGAAGCTGGAGTGGGTGAGAATAATGTAGCTAAGGTGAAAGAGGAAAAATAATAATGAAGTTAACATAGGAGTAACCATAATTAATTTCTGGGTTATAGTATCAATGTATGTCATGAATAAAGCACTGACCAGGCGCGGTGGCTCACGCCTGTAATTCTAGCACTCTGGGAGGCTGAGGTGGGAGGATCGTTTGAGCTCAGGAGTTCGAGACCAGCCTAAGCAAGAGTGAGATCCTGTCTCCAATAAAAATAGAATGAAATTACTTGATCAACTAAAAATATACAGAAAAATTAGCCGTGCATGGTGGTGCATGCCTGTAGTCCCTGTTACTTGGGAGGCTGAGGCAGAAGGATTGCTTGAGCCCAGGAGTTTGAGGTTGCTGTGAGCTAGGCTGACGCCACGGCACTCTAGCCCAGGCAACACAGTGAGACTTTGTCTCAAAAAATGAAACCAACCCCCCCCCCAAAAAAAACAAAAACAAGAATAGAGCACTAAGCAGAGTGTCACAATTTGTACAAAGTAAAAGTAGGGTGTAACTTGAAAAAAATTTGGACTGATGATTTTAACTGATTTGGCAACTCCAAGAAGTTTGTGAATATCCCATATTCAGTTGTTCCCTAGGTGTAGTTACCTCCCACAGGAGTTAAACTATGTGGAATTTATGGCTGCATGACTGGAAAACTTCTGTATGGGTGAATTGAGAGCCCATGTCAGGACTGGGGTTGTTTTCAGAGACTGGGACTGAACTAGACTTTGGCAGCATATTATATGTAGTGAACAGTGTAAAGAGAAAAGCCTAAAAATGATTGTCAAGATTCTGAGTGGGGTGACTAGTTAAATTATGTTTTTGTTAACTATTTCAAGGAAAATTAGCAGATTTTGCACAGAGGTTTTGAACATGTTGGATTTGAAGTGTATGGGAATGTAATTGGAGACAGTGTGGCTTTGTATATATGTCTCAAATTTAGCTAAAAGAATTGTTTATAGAGATAAACATTTAGGATTCAACAACTTATAACAGATTCTTATAACAGTCACAGATTAAGAAGAAACTTTTTGGTAGCATGTTTAGAAAAGTGACTATCATTTGGGGTAATCTATGGGGACATGTTAGAATCATCTGAAAGGTGGTGGTTCAAACTGTCCATGTTCCTTTCCTTCTTTCTCCAGATTATGAGATAGCCCTGAATAGAATGCCCACTTATTGTCCTCCCTAACTGATATTCTTGCATAGTGAGTTGATGTCTATGATAGAAGTGGGAAGCACTTTTCAAGTAATTTGAAACATAAAAGATTAACAAACAGAAGAACCAGAAATTCTGAAATTTCTGCTTAGTAAATGTGTATTGAATAATTTCTAAAAATCCTCCACAGTTCCCTATAATGATAAATAGTTGAAGGACACTTGACTACACCATTTAGTAGTGATAGTCTCTTAGGAAAGTCAGACAAATGATTATTATTTTTAACAACATGAAGGGAGAGCAATGATATATTCCTGTAGTTTTATGGGAGAACAGGATATAAACTGTGTGTGGGAGGGAATGGAAATAGTGGGGATAGTGGAGGACTTCACAGGAAAGGGGGACTTGAGAGCTAACTTTTGAAGGATGGAGCTAGTTAGTTGGGTGAGGCCGACTGGCTAGTTAGTTGGGTGAGGCAGAAGATGGGATTCCCCAAATAGTGTTGTCAGCATGTGTCATTTCAAATTGGTTTTGGTGGCAAGTAACAAAAACTCCACCAATAATAGTGCTAGCAATAGAGCCATTTAATTTTCTTTTATAACATGGAGAGTGAACATGGGATATAAATAATTTGGAATGATAATAGATGACAAAATTGAAAATACCAGACATAGCTATATAAGCATATTTTATGAAAATATGGAGGCAAACAATAAAAATAGCTGAAAAGGGGAAATGGTTGACACTGGGGAATAGGGCTTGGGGATACTGAATGGTGAGGAAGGAGATAGCTACATTTCTGTAACAGCCTTACAATATTACTGTTTAAAACTAGCAACCACTTATGGTTGAGACCCACATTGTCTAACTGTGCAGGTATATTATGGCATTGATGGAGGATGGCATGCAAGTGGAAAAGCCAGAAATAACATTACTTCCCTGTGAACTTTCACTGATATACAATTGATCTATAAGTTCGTAAGTGACACCACTCATGAAGTAAAAAGTAGTTGAGACAAGAGCTTTCAACTCTCCCCATGAAGCTGCCATTTCAAGGGGTAAGGTGATCTTGAATACGTGCAAAATGGATGGTAAGAATGGACTCAGGAACCATATGGAGGTTGTGCTAAAGAATTAGAGATATACAGAGTCTGCAAATACAGAGGTGGAGCCAATTAATCAGGGAAAATAACTATGATTCCTGTAGCTAACAAAGTCGTAGACTGCCAGTGCTGAGACAACCCCACATTTTTTACCAGTTTCTAAACTCACCAACAGGAGACCATGCCAGATACACAGGACAAGGAAAGATTGGACACTTGTGCTCAGAAAATGAACTGTGCCCAAGTTTTTCTCTTGAACTTAGATGCCACATTAGGGAATAGGAAAAGTTTGGGAGAAACAACTCTGATAGGAGCTTGAACTTGGTATGACCTGAATGTCAAGACAATAGAAATTAAGTTGAAAAATTATCTTAAACAATGATAGTCTCTATCTCTTATTGTCCTAGTAGGTTGATCGTCTTTGGTGAAGCTAGTGTAAGTATAGACAAATTTTTTAAAAAAAATTTAAATTAGTGATATTAGTTGCTTATGTATTTTGACGCTACTACGATGTATTAGGTAGAAACTTAGCAATGTAGGAAAAATAGAAGAAATGACTTGTGCTCTCATTTATACATTATCCCCCCATTTTCTTTTGGGCATTTCTTTCAGGATTCAATGTACTTTTTGAATTTTAAGGCATCTCTAGGTCCAAGCCTTCTAGGGGATCAGCTGTGGCATTAAGTTGTCATATTGTTAGTATTAACTACACAGGCCTATGCTAAGTCCAGCCAAGCAAAAATCACTTTTCCAAGAACCAGCGTGAGTTCCAAGATTCAACTTGTTAATGTCAAGTGGTTATTAAGGGATCAGGAGCTGTCCAGACGACTCCGACATCATTTTAGGACCTACCGCTTCTCAGCTGCCAAATTCCTGCCCTTGAGAGATACTTGACATCGTGACTACACTTCCCCTGTCTTGTTCCAGGCTCTAGGACCAAGCCTGACTTTAGTTAAGAGGGATTTAAAATGCTCCAACAATCAGGTGCCTTGAGAACAAGTCAGTTTTTCTACTAGACTAACTTCAACTCTGTCTTCAGTTTAACATATTTTGCCTCTTTACTCAGGTCAGGTTCTCCCCGCCACCTGGTCTCTCTCCTCCTCTCTTTCTGTGATTCCTAACGCTCAAATTCTGTTTTTGTCATCTAATTAGTACCAGAGTCATCTAAGGCTGGATTTCTGTTTTGCTCTTATCTGTCTCTCCTTCTAAGAATTGACTAATTCTTCCTGAACACTGGCTCTGTAACCGGGACAGAAAATTGTGACAGATTTGTCATTTGCTCCACTGAGTTTCAGAGTACTGCCTGTAGAGGCACCTTCATTACATTGTGTCGGGCAGTCAGGAGACCAAATATTTGCTTGCATTACCATCTGTTGTCTGTATTCTACCTACTGAGTTGTACTTCAACTCGTCGGGTAGAGTTGACTCTTTCTACCTTGAGCCGGTTCGTAGTTCCAAGTGTTTCTCTTCTTCTTGTTTAGCCTGCACCACATGCTTTTAGATATAATTATTATTTGGGGAGGGGGGAAGCTGTGGATCAATTAGGCTATATGTGGCTTTATATAATGGAAAATCTGGCTTAAACTGGCACATGCAATGTTAAAATCTTTGACAAATGTTTTTAAATCTTGAAGTGCAGTGGTAGGATGACTTCACGGTTGAGATAAACTAATGAGATAAACTTTATATGCACTCATGTAGTTATGGAGCTGTGGATAGGGTGCAGTGCCAAGGTGCAATTTTAAGACATCTTTCAAGAATAAAAGTTACATTATAAAAATAAAATTTATCAAGACTATCTGCTTTTTAGAGAATATGATATGGTTTCTTGTTGTCATTAGTGTACACATAAGAAGTAGAAGGCAGTCATTTCTAGAACTTACATGTAGATTTACTGGATGGAGTAAAGGTTTTAGAATGTAAAGAAGCCAGATTAATAGTAACATAGGCACATTTTTTATTTATTGTCTTAACTTGGCTTGTGAAAGGGTACTTTAAAGATGAACAGCAAAAGATAGACTCAAGTACCTTTTCTTGAAAAATATTATTCAGAAAGCTCTTTGAGAGAAGACACTACTTTTTCCTCAGTCTATGAAATTCCATATCCAGGTATGTTGCTTTTGATTCAGCATTTATTAGGTTAGTCTGTATCAATTGGCTCTTTCCAAACAGGACTTTCCAGGGGAGTTTATTCTTGATATAATTTTATCCTTGTCTTTTTCAATTTAACTCCAAAGGTGCTGGTCTTAAACCAATATTGATATTTATGATACCATCATCTTATTTTCCTATTTTCTTCAGTTATATGTATTTCTCTTGGTATACCCATTGTCCATTGACCTACCCTGTAAGTATTTAAATTAAGTTTAAGGTCATTGTCATATTTTGGTTTAGATATTTTGAAAATAATAACAGTGAATCTTAATGGAAAGTTGTTTTTATTTTTTAGATTCATCACAAAACTACTTATGAGGGGCTAGAGGCAAGGGAAGGGAGAGGTTTGTAGAACCTGATGTCTTGGTCAGTCTTATGTACAAAAACCACTTCCATGTGTATCATTACTTTAGATCTCTACAACAATGCCTTAGGTTAGATTTGGAGATCATTGTTCTCTAACTCAATACAGACAATATAGGAGAAAGTGTGCTGGAGTTGAATCCTGACACCTTCCTTTCCATCCCAGATCTGCCTTTTACTTGCTTTGAGACTTCAGATAATTTTCTTTATCTACCTATGGCAGAGTTTCCTCGATCTAAACTCCACTTTGGGGAGTTGGTGAGTGGATCAATTGAAATAACGAGAGATCTTAGTATCAAAGTATTCTGCCAATGCGAATAAGAGGTTTAGACAGAAAGAGATGAGACATATATGAGTGAGGTAAATAAAGTGTGTTTGCTTGTGTAAGGGATATAGGAAGAAGCTAGTCAGTTATATTTTTTATAAATTTCTACATTATTTCCTCTGTTTTATTTCACCTTAATAACCTACTGAAGGTTTTACATTTTTCTGATTTTTCTACATAGTCCTAGTCAAAGTAGAATTCTGCT
>CAUYRT010039273.1:0-10496 GCA_963574885.1 Lepilemur ruficaudatus | reverse complement strand
GGGGCTTCCTTCTCATTCTTCTGCAGACAGAAAGCCTACACTTCCAGGTTGTTAAGCCCGACTGCCACTGCCCTCCACAAAGCTTGGCCCTCCTCCTGCTCCTAGGAAGATGTGTGTGTGTGCATGCGCTTGTGCACGTGCACGGACCTAGGGACTCTTTCTCTGTCCCGTGGACTCCAGGTGGAACAGCCCCCAGCACAGGAGGAGTGACAGGGAGCACTGGTGATGGTGAGGGGAAGACCACCAGCCAGCGCTGGTGCCTTTTGAGGAGGTGCAAAGAGGGAAAGGAGCTCTGGTGAGGTGACCCCCTCCTCCCCTCTCAGGCTGTGGCCTTGGACAGGAAGGCCTGGGGAGTGTGGCCGTGATGTCGAGGCTGCAAAGTCCAGGCCCTAAGAAGCCAGGGCAGGAGGTGCAGGTTTGCAGGCAGTGTTGGGAGGAAGTCTTGGTGCTGGCAGTGGCAGTGGACTTAGTGGTGGTGGATGGAGCCGAGTGGGGCGAGGGCAAGGAGGGACACTGGTCAGAGGGTCAGGTGCAGGATGACAGGACGGGGTGACTCTGAGGGCTGACTGTGGGGGCAGAGAGGACTTGAGGGGCTACCTTTGCCCACTGTCACCTATGCCTCTGTGACTGTTCCTCCTTGTCTGTCCCCAGCAGACGCAGCACACCTGTGGGATTCCCCTGTCCTTGCCTGGTGTCTAAGCCTCCAGCGGCAGCACTGGCATCGCTTAACTTTTCCACCTAAAACCTTTCTCCCTGACCTCTGATGGCCCAGAGGCTCTGCCATGCCCCAAGACACATGGGCCCTCTCTTCTTCTGTTCCCTCTTTCCAATCGCATTCACGCCTATCTGCACCAGACCCTGTGGGGAAGGAAAAGTCATGGGGAATTTTAAGTTAATTGTTTTCTGATTCTACTTTTCAAACTCTAAATTCCTTAGGCAGTGGTGCCCATTTCCTTTCCTTCTAGACTCTAAAAAGATTCCTTGGGCAGGAGGAAGCAGGAGGTGGGCAGGGAGGCCCTGAACGTGTAGTGCCTGGGGGGCAGGGGCGGTCAGAGAATGAGGCCCTCCTGCCTCCTGGGCAGAGCTTTGCAGACACTGCAGTGCCATGGTCATCTGGGAGGTCCAGTGGCAACAGGAATCGGTGCTCTGCTCCTTGGGCAGAGACCTGGGAAGAAGCAGACACCGGAGAGTTAATGAATCTAGGCAGATGGCCATGACCAGTGTTATGGAGAGGCCTGAGGTGTGGCATAGAGACATGGGCAGAGAGCTGCTCCTGAGGGCCAAGGCAGACAGGGCCAGGGCCCAGGTCACCTATATGGCTTGATGGCTGAGCTGTAGATGGGAAGGTGGCTGTCTGGAGGGCACTTTCATGGAGGGCAGGGGCTGCAGGGAAGGGTAGTTACCAGCTGACTGCGTGGAGCTGCAAGTAGAAAACCCAATGGTGGTGGAGTGAACAAGCAGGAGGCTGTGTGAATCTTGTGCTAGGAAGTCCCTGATGAGCAGCCCAAAGTGGTCGCAGCACTGTAACACTGTCACCCGAGACCCAGGCACCTTTGGCCTTCCTTTTGCTATGGCTTGAATGTGTCCCTCCAAAATTCAGGTGTTGCCAATGTGATGGTATTAAGAGCTGGGGCCTTTAAGAGGTGATCAGGCTATAAGAACTCTTCCATGTCAATGGGATTAAGGTCATTATAGAAGAGGCTTCCTACAGTGTTTGGCTAGGCTGCTAGCTTGTCTTTTGGCTTTCTGCCTTGTGAGGACACAGTAAGGAAACCCTCAGCAGACCAAATGCTGGCGCCTAGACTGGGGACTTGCCAGCCTGCAGAACTGTGAGAAATAAATTTCTGCTCTTTATACGTTACCCAGCCTGTGGTATTGTGTCATAGCAGCACGCATGAACTAAGACACCATCCTTTCATTAGGAAAAAAATGGCAAATTGTGGTTTTTGATTTGAGAAGGAAATATAATTCATGCAAATGATCCATCCTCTAAGCATGAGTCATAAATACCAAAGAAGTGCATTCTTCTTTAGACATGCTTAAATATAACTCTCAGAAATCAATGTGCCACTAACTATCGCTGCTCCTACAACTTCAGCCTGCCTCCTACTCAGCCCAATGTCAAGATTTTATCAGTGGAAATTTATCACTATTTTTCTTACTGCACTAATTTTACCCCAATAAACCTTTAGTACTTTATTAATATTTCTTGATGTCTTAATAGCAGTGGCTGAATTTACCCCACACATGTCACTAAACCTGGAAGTCATATATCCCCAGGGACTACTCAGGTTATCACAGAGCAGAATAACACCTCTGGCCTCACCCCATTCTACTTTTGAAGAGAGAAGCAAAGACAGGAGCCCATGGGCAGGTTCTTAGACACTGGAATTAAGGCCACGGCACTTGTTTGGTGCACACGTGAGAGGAGATAAAGACGAGCTCACCCGGAAGGGGGAGAGAGCCCAGGGACATAGGGTTAGGGGGCTGTAGGAGGGTTGCAAATGGGGTGGGAAAAGCTGCCTGGGAAATCACCGAAAGCAAGGCTGACATTGTGGGTGTCTCGAAAAATGTACACAAACTTGTCCATCAACTCTGGCAGAGGGAGCAGCAGGGCTTGCGGGAGGGCCCCTTAACTTTGGGGAAGCTGGCTGTGCTCTCAGGGGCAGCAGACAGAGAAAAAGGGAAGTGGAGCCCTGCTGTGGTGCAGACACTGTGCTGGCTGCTCTCCCTGCGATCTGTCATTTTCTCCTCAACCCCGAGTGTAGATTTCACCACCCCATTTTTCTGATGAGTAAACTGAGGCCTGAGGCCATTTAGTATTACAAAGATCAACACTCTCACAGTAGGCATGTCTAACCCCCAAGTCCAGACTTGCCAGCATCGGGACAGGAGTCTGGGGGACACGGGCAGGGCAGATCCTTGAGGACAAGAGAGTAGCAAGATCCTTGGGGTCCTGCTGGCCTCACCGTGAAGTCAGAGAGGCTGGACTCAAGGGACGGCACATCTGTAATACTTGGAGGAGAGTGGCCTGTGGGGCAGGTGTTCCCTTAGCCTGAGAGTGGCCAACAGTGATCGGGGCTAATGGAATGGAACTTCTCAAAACACTAAGGTTGATAACGTGGGCTCCTTAGTTCTCTTCAGGTTGCTCTGACATTGTATTTAGAATCTGCAGTTTCCAGTTCTCCTCTTTTGTCAGTAAAGGCATAGGAGATTTCAGTTACTTTCAACTCTCAATTGCTGCAACTGCTCCATCCCTAGAATAAGCATTTTTTAAAAATCCTTCCCCATGTAGGGTTTTGTTACCGTCCTACTGGCTCATGCCTCTTCAGGTAAAATACTCGGATTCCTTTAAGAAGTAGCCAAACTGAGTGCAATAAATACTCCAAAGAATCGGCATCAGCACCAATTGCTTATAATGTTCCCCAGCCTACATGTGTCTGCCTTTGCTTGGAGTAATGATGAATTAATGCCGTGTCCGCTCTGCTGCCTCTGAGCGATGTACATTAATGACTGTGATAAATGTGTTGTAGCTAAGAGGCATTTTCTTGACTTTCAGGGTTAAAGAGCATCTGGCTAGCAGCCTCTGGGCAGCCCCTTCCAATATTTCATTAAAAGGCTAATGGATACGTAGGAAAAGATGAAAATATTCAATAATGCCACAGACTAAGGATGAAAACAACCTGTCCGGGCCGGTGTGGTGGTTCAACACCTGTAATTCTAGCACTCTGGGAGGCCGAGGCAGGAGAATTGCTCGAGGTCAGGAGTTCGAGACCAGCCTGAACAAGAGCAAGACCCTGTCTTTACTAAAAATAGAAAATCGTGTTGGCACACATCTGTAGTTTCAGCTACTCAGGAGGCTGAGGCAGGAGGATCACTTAAGCCCAGGAGTTTGAGGTTGCTGTGAGCTATGATGACACCACTGCACTCTAGCCCAGATGACAGAGCGAGACTCTGTCTGAAAAAGAAAAAAAGAAAGAAAGTAAACAACCTGTTGGGATCGAAGAGGAATCTGTATTTACTACATAATAGAGCTATTTTAAAAGAGAAACCACTGTGGATTTTGCCTTATGAAATAGCAAAATAGTAAATGACAGAGCAGAAAAAAATTTGTAACATATGGGACTGAAAAAGGTTATGATATTTCCTCTATAACAAGCTCTTAAAAATCAATTTTAAAATGTCAAACACACCAATAACAGACACACCTCTTGGTGCAAAAGACACCGAGAGGAAATTTACACACACAAAATAAATTAATTCATTTAATAAATGTTTGTTGAGTTCCTACTACGTGTCAGGCACCATTTTGAGGCACTGCGGGTCTGGCCCTGACATCCTCATTTGGGAAATAAGTAAGAAACAGACAAATAAATAATATAATGTCAGGTAGAGACAAGGGGTGAGAAAACCAGTAATTCTAAGAAAAGAGATAGGGGCTGAGGGTGGTGCCGGTGTCCTATGTTTTGGATGGGGTGATTTGTGAAGACTTATCTACAGAGGACACATTGAAACAGAAACTGAGTGTAGTTAGGAGGTGATCCAAGAGCAAATGTAATGCAAGAGGCTCCCAAGCAGAGGAAAGAGCAAGTGCAAATGGACTGTGGTGGGAAAGAGCTCAGCCTGTGAACCAATGTGGGAGGGAAGTCTGGGATATGAGGCTGGGACGTAGGCAAGAACCGGGTGATGTAGGGCCTTCTAGATCCTGGTGGAGAGGATGAGCTCATTGTAAGGGGGAGTGGGAGCTGCTGGGAGGTTTGAATGGAGAAGTGACATGATCTGGCTGGAGGGTAGGACCCCTAGGGTGGTGCAGTGAATGGACAGCACGGTGGAATCAGGGAGACAAGGGTGGGGCTGTCTGAGGGAGAGACGGTGATCGATGGGATGGGGACTGTGGTGGAAGGGGTGAGAAATGATCTGTTTGCAAAAAAGTGTTGGCTGGGATTTGGTGTGTCCAAATGGGGTACCAGGGAAAGAAGGCCATCTAGGATGACACCAAGTTTTTTGAGCAATTGGAAGAACGAAATTGTCATTTACTGAAACAGGGAAGACTGCAGGGGGCGAGGGGCATGTTTTTCAGTGAGTTCCTGTTAATGCTAATTATATATCCAAGGGAAGTTGTTAGGAAATTGAATATATACATCTAGACTTCAGAGAAGTCTGGGATACATAGAAATGTTTGGATTTTGTCAGTGTACAGAGACGGCAACTAGAGCTTTGCCGCCGGCTGAGATCTCCAGGAGAGTGAGAGTAGATAAGAGAAGGGAAGAGGTCTGGGGACTGAGCCTGGGGACTGAGTCAGGGGCCCTCGATGCCTAGAGGTCAAGGAGGCTGGAAGGAATTAGCCAAGGAGACTGCAGAAGAGCAGCCAGTGTGGAGAACAGAGAGAGAGAGGGATCACCCCGGTGCTGGGTGGAAAAGGTGCTTCAAGAAGGAGGGAGCTATCTACTTCGTCAAAATCTGCTGGTAGGTTGAGTGAGGGGAGGCCTGATTATAGACCATCGGATTTAGCAACATGGAGAGCTCTGGTGACTGTGAAGAGAGTTTGTCTGGGGGAGTGGAGAGAAGGGAGATGAGGAAGTGCAGATAACTTTCTTGGGTACCTTTAAGTGGAGTAGACACATAGGACAAGAGCTGGGGGAAATGTGGAGTCAAGAGGAGGTTCCTAAAAATGGGAAGTACTCTGGCCTGCTTGCACACTAAGTGAGAATTGTCAGCAGAGGGGGAGATCGAGAATGCAAAAAAGAGGGGACAAGTGTGGGAATACCAGCCTTTTGGATATAGGAAGGCATGGGGCGTAGTGTTCAAATGGCAGCTTTGGCTTTAGATAAGAGCAGGGACAATTCTTCCATGGTATGAGGATGGACGGAAGAGTGCATGGACACAGCTGCAGGTAGATGGGAAAGTGTGGTGGGTGGGGGGAAGTTCTTTTCTGGTTCTGTTTTCTCAGTGAAATACTGTGCTTTGAAAGGGAAGGTGTACATTAGCAATGGATGTGTAAATGAGCCTTTTGATAGCAGGCTTTCAAGATTGGCATCTGGGCATCCTCCTGTCCCAAAGCAGGGCTACCTGGATATGCCAAGGAATTCTTAGAGTTGGAACCCACAGTCTTCTTTGGTGATTGGAGAATCATCTGCCAGCAAAACCCAAGATACAGGGTATCCAGAAAGTCATTGTAGTTTGAACTTCTAGTAAATCCACTTCCTTATAAAGTATAAATAACTGGTGAAATTCAACCCAGGAAGAATTTATTAGCTATTTAAATAAAGTTGTTAATGCTTGATTTCTTTCTTTCCTTTCTTTTCCAGGCAATGAGCTCTACGTTATGCTGAGATGGCTATATCCAAGTGCATCCAGAATAAAGGTAGATGCTGGATGCATTGAAAGTTGACATTCCTGCAGTTAACTGTGCTAAGACTTGAACAAATTCCATCTTTGTTGTCTTTTGCAGGTTATTTATGTTTTGCATAGATGTGGATTTTTTAAACATTCGACTGCATGAGGTTGCTCTGCTCACCTGTTCCTTCTCCCTCTAGAAAACCTCTGTTTCCCCAGAACAAGCGTCACTGCCTCCTCCTCTTGCCTGACTCTGTATTGGCTCTGATGGCCTATCCTGTGTCCCCCCTAACTCAGGAGCTAAGTAGTCTCTGTTCCCTTAAAATAACTCTTTTCTGATGTTATTGGTAACTTTTTAAAAATCCCTTCATCCTTCTTTTCTTTTCTCTGATAACAAGCAGCCTTACCACCTCCTTTCAAGAATGGAAGTCTTTTCTTGCTTTCTGCCTCTTGAAGTCAGTAGCTGGTATGTTGTCAAATAGCAAAGCCCACAATATCCTGACCCAAAAGACCGGGAAGGGGGGGCACTGAGCTCAGGGATTGGGGTTCTCAGCGTGCCAGCAGCACCGTGTCATCTTTCTGAAAGAAAATTTGCAGTAGCTGGCAAGAGACTGACAAATGCTTAAATTCATTGATCCAGTAATTCCTCTTGTACAATCGAAGATATGTGCAAAGATTTATATTCACCACGGTGCTGTTCCTACTAGTGAAAAACTGGGAGTAGCATCCATGCCTGTCAATAGGGCTTGGTTAGATACAGTCTCAGCAAATAATGTTTGAGTTTAATATATGAGAAAATGTTCATGGTATAATGCTAACTGAAAAAAGAAGATATAAAAGTGTATATGTGTTCTGATCTCCTATCTTTTTTAATAAAAGTATATTTATTTTATATACATAACTTGGTAATTTGTCTTTTTGACATAATGATATATGGCATCCTATCAGGTTCATATTATAGAATTGACTAATTTTTAAAATTATATGTAATACTGTATGGTATGGATGAATAAAAATTTATGGAAGCATTTCCCTATTGATGAAATTCAAGTGCCTTTTTGGTTGTGTTCAGTTTTTTGGGTTTTTCTTACTATAAATGGACAATTTATAATTGTATAGAATTATGGGGAGCAAAGTGATGTTATAATTTTATGAATACAATGTGGAATAACTTAAATCAAGCTAGCTAACATATCCATCACCTCAAATACTTAACATTTCTTTGTGGTGAGAACATTTGAAATTTACTCTCAAAAAAGGAAAAACTGAAAAAGGAGAAAACAACAAATTCCTTCTGCCTGAAATTTTGTACCCTTTGACCATCATCTCCCCTCTTCCTCTACCCCAGCCTCTGTACCCACCATCCTACTGTCTGCTTCTCCGAGTCCGATTGTTTTAGATTCCACATGGAAGTGAGAATACGCAGCATTTGTCTTTCTGTGCTTGGCTTATTTCACTCAGCGTAATGCGTTCCGGTTCCATCCGTGTTGTCACAAATGACAGAATTTCCTTCTTTTTTAAGGCTAAATAGTATTCCACTGTGTGTACGTACCATGTTATCCACTCCTCTGTTGGCGGACACTCAGGTTGGTTCCACAGATTGGCTACCGTGACTAGTGCTGCAATGAACACAGAGTGTGACATCTCTTTGACAAACTGATCTCAAAGATTCTGGGCAAATACTCAGAGGTAGGGTTGCCACATCATGTAGTAATTCTATTTTTAGTTTTTGAGGAAGCTCCAAACTGTTTTACATAACGGCTGTACTAATTTACATTCCCACCAATAGCGTACAAGGGTAGCGTTATCTCCACATTCTTGCCATCCAACGCTTGTTATCTTTTGTCTTTTTGACAACAGTCATTCTGACAGGTGTAAGAGGATACCTCACTGCAGTTGTAATTTATATTTCCCTCATAATTAGCAATGTTGAGCATTTTTCATATACCTGTTGGCCATTGGTGTGAATTCTTTTGAGAAATGTCTATTCTGAAATCATTTTTTAAAAAATTATAT
This sequence comes from Lepilemur ruficaudatus, assembly GCA_963574885.1. Taxonomy (NCBI): domain Eukaryota; kingdom Metazoa; phylum Chordata; class Mammalia; order Primates; family Lepilemuridae; genus Lepilemur; species Lepilemur ruficaudatus. The sequence goes on along the minus strand of CAUYRT010039273.1, from coordinate 2,144 downwards.
CTGCAGAGAAAGTCACGGTAGAAAATCACCTCAGTATTAAACAATGATTATCTCTGGGAGGTGGAATATTGTATAATTTAAAGTTTTTAAATTTAAAATTCCTTATATTTTTTATTTTTCATATTTTCCATAATGACTGTGTTTCCTTTAGAATCAGAAAAAGATAAAAAGAATTTACAAGAAACACCTTGAAAGCTGAACAATGTTACTTAGTATTTAATGAAAGACAGATTAAAATTTTATTTTTTGTTTCTATCTAAATGAATGAGGAAATATAGGGTAAAAGAGTAATTTTCCTGCTGAGCGTGTTTTGCGGTTGCTAGCGCTGTCTCGGGTGTGTCTGGAGGAACTCCTGTGTTGCCTAACAACATGACCTCACGCAACAGAAATAGAAACACAATGCCACGCATCCTTCAAAAAAAACAACTTGGCCCTTTGTGGATGGAGAGTGTCTTGAAGAGAGGCCGGATATTTCTAAATGTGCTAAGACCTACTTCTCTCACTTGCTCTCAAATTGTACTGCTCTTGGGTAGCCCACAATGGGGTTGCCAACTCAGCTAGTTAAGCAAACAATATTATAAGTCATGTTGAAACTGAAGCGGTCCCCATGGGCCAGTGAGTGGGGGGCAGGTGGAGAAGAAAACAGGCTTTTGAGTAAGACAGACTGCCCCAATTTTGACGGCACTAATGGAACAGGTGCTACCCAAGTGGACCTCTCATATTCAGGTTGCCATGTTCCCAGATGGAGTTGGTGGCCTTTTGGGACCAGAGGTGAACTGTCTCCCTAGACACCCAGGGACAGCATCTCAGAGGGAGATGAATGGAAAAATCACTAGATCCTGCACACTTGCCAGGTGCAAGGGATTATAAGGGCCAATAGCTCTTCCTAGTAACTGAAAGCGTATATTCTGCAAGGTCCCGGGAAAGGAGATGCTCCTTAGAATGACGTTTAATGAGCATAGAATAAACCTGGAGTGAGTAGAATTATTTGGAAGGGGTTTGGCATTTCACCCAAGCACTGGACAGCCTCTGGATATGGCTGTCCTTTGGCATGAGCCATCTGTCTAGGGGTTGGTCCACCCCTATCCTGCCGGAGGCTGCTGATGGCATCTGCCTCTGGGGATCCTGTAGCCTTTGCTGATGAGTCTCTGTCTGTCGACACCATCTGTCATTAGAAACATGGATGTCTCCAAACAGCTATCACCAAACTCTATGCCACACAGCACGTGCATGTGTGGATTGATTCTGTTAAACTCTGCAGCAGCTATGTGGGCCCCTCGTCCTTGCCTAGTCATAAGCCTGCAGATTTTCTTTCTGTGCTTTCTGTTGCCCCACCTGCGTTCTCTGCTCTTAGAGGCCGGTTTGGTCTGTGTTCTCATCAGGATGAGGAAGGAGGTGGTGGACTGTGAGTCAGGGACCTACCTCTTGCAATGATTCACTGTGGCACCTTGGGCCTCCTTTTCTTACTTGCAAAGTGTGAGATTGGACCTGGTCATCTCTGACCACCCCAAAGTATGTGGTTCTGGGACTAAGAAAAGCAAAAGGCCAGGATAAGCTAGTAGGAATTTCCTCGCTGGGAAAAGCTCAATCTAATCATAGTGAGAAGAAGAATAAAAATAATCACCACTGTTCTTTTGAGCTTGCTTTGCCAGGTCTGCACTATAAACTTTTTGATAGAAATCTTACTAAATCCTCCACTGGAACTGTAGCAGGTGGAAACTACTTTTATCCTTATCAGTCTGATGAGGAAACTTAGCCTGAGAGATGTGAAGTAACTTGTCCAAGGTCGCGGAGTTAATATGTTGGGACTCACCCCAGATCTCTCTGGTCCTGGAGTCCACCGTCTCCCTCTGCTTTGGGAAGCCCAGAGCTCAGATGCAGAGTGGGTCTGATCCAGTTGTGCTCTGAGGACCAACTGTCTTTTCCAAATGTGCCTTCCTTTATTCAGACACCAGCATCCTTGGATTTTGAGTTTTTCAATGAGTGTCCTTATTTTTTTTCCTTATTCTGTCCTATTCATCAAAATGAATGAATGAATATAGGTTTCTTATGACACAAATTTAATTTTCTTCTAGAAATGAAAGTGCTTGTTCCCTTACTTTTATTTCTCAAGCTGAAAGAATCACTTCTTCCTTGAAAGTCCA